>JZSA01003020.1:0-67784 GCA_000956155.1 Cotesia vestalis
AATAATTTTATCAAATTAGTGTATTGTCATCGGTCCTCGATAAATCTACAAAATTTGAACGAAATCTGGCCGTTTAAAGTGCGTCAAAATCGCGCCCAAAGAAGTCGGTTACAAACATACAAACATACAAGTGAAGCTAATAAGAAGCGTGTAAAAATAAAAAAAAAAACTGAAAATATCTTCATATTGATCAACATGCATATTTTAAGGCATGCACATTTCTATGTACCAAACTTTATCTTTATTTAAGTAATTCTATTTACAAGAGTCCATCTAATGACGTATTCAATATAAATTCTCTCGAGAAGTAGATGGAACGTAAGAAATAATTAACTAGAATCTCATTAAGCACCAGTAAAACCGGAGGTTCCAGGTAGTTGATTTGCATCAGAGACCTTTCTTCCGAACTAAATTATTAGTAAGTCTAAATAAAAAAGGTAAAAAAGTGAAATATGTAGATGAGGATAAATATTTAAATAACTTAGTTATTATGAATGTAGGCGGCTATATATAGAGGAAGGCAATCACATCCCGTCGTTTGGTAACTGATGAAACGTAGTACCGTGGTATTAATCAGGGCTTTATGAGTCCTGAAATATCGCGCTCGGATGTCGTGCGATACACACCGGTATATTATATATAGAGGACAGAAAGCTCGAACGAGGGGTGACGATAAAGCGAAGAGCAAAGTGACTCCAAGTTGAGTGAGAGTGAGAGTATAAGAGCAGATCCGGTACATCGACGATGTTAACTGGGGCCAGGTTCCAAGTATGAGTGAAATAGTAAATGAGAAATTGCTATAAGAGATAAAATAAGCACCAGAGAGCCAGTCGGAGTAGTTCGACCATCATAGGAACCAAGACATCAATGTCAATAATAATTCATTGATTACTTAATTCACTGTCGCCATGACAACCGACTTCCCTTTGCACTTTGTGTTCTCTTTTACTCTACGTTACAAGCTATTGCGTTTTATGAATTTCTTCATCAATATTTAAGATATTTTCGTCATCTGGCGAAACATTGATCAGATTCGATTCAAGCTTTTGGGCTTACTGGAGACAATAATCAAATAACAATTTTGGAGAAAATTAATCATGTTTCAAATATTAATTTTTTTATCTACTTAATAAGTGATTGTACGGTAAAAAAATCATTATAATGAGCCTTATCATCTGCTTGATTCAATTTTAGTAAGTTTTTCAAAATTATAGTCAAGATTTTACCTCTTGAATTGATTTTATTTTAGTGTATCATCCCTTGAACAAAAAAAAAATTGCCCAAAAATATCCAAAAATCGTACCGAGCGTAGATTTGCAAACGTGACACAATGAAGGACAATATTGAAACATTTTTTTTAATTTTGAACATTTTTTTGGACAATTTTATCCTAAAATCATTTAAAAAGTGTTTCAAAATTTTTCTAAAAAATTTTTAAATTTGTTTTTAATACATTTTAAGATTACCCTAAAAATGTTTCAAAATTGTCCATAAAATGTTCCAAAATTGTCCAAGAAATATTTTGTCCATCAATTTTGGAACAAATCTGGAGCTGTGTAAAAATAAATAAGCATTTCTAAAATCATTTAAATTTCAGTCTAAGAATTTTCTAAAAATATCTCAAAATTGCCCATAAAATGTTCCAAAATTGTCCATAAAATGTTCCAAAATTGTCCAAAAAATATTTTATCCATTAATTTTGGAACAAATCTGGAGCTATGTAAAAATAAATTAGCATTTCTGAAATCATTTAAATTTCCTAAAAATGTCTCAAAATTATCCAAAAAATGTTCCAAAATTGTCTTAAAAACGCCCAAAAAATATTCTATCTTTAAATTTTGGCACAAATCTGCAGCCTTACAAAAATAAATTAGCACTTCTTAAATCATTCCAAAATCTAAAAATGTTTCAAAATTGTCCAAAAAATTTTTCAAATTTATTCCATCAGAGTTTAAAAAATGTTCCAAAATTTGTTCTCAAATTATTCGAAAAATTTACCACATAAAATTGTATGGAAAAAATTTTAATTAACTAAAAAAAAAATTAAGTAAAAAAATTTTATGAGCAAATTTGCGGTTAAAATTTTTTCAATAATTTCTACTGCAATCTTTTTGGCAATTGAGCTTTATTTTGTGTTTTTAAATAAATTTTTTTTTTACTTTATATTTTTTGACGTGATTAATTTACGTTAAAATTGCAACTAACATTGAGGCTTTTAAAAAAGAATAATTTTTCACGGACTTAATTCAAATAACATATGATTGCTTGAAGCACATTTGAATTAAAAATAATTAAAACATTAAATTGAATCGATATTTACTCAAAAAAAAAAAAAAAAAATTAATGGATAAAGAAAGGCATATTAAGAAAATTTTTCATTGAAAGATGAAAGAAGCGAACGGATATGAAAAGCGTAACCGAATGATGAGAACGAGAATAAAATAAAACAGGTTCGCGAAAGCAAGCAAAAGTATGAAAAATGAAAGGTAAAAAAGCGAATCGTTGGGAAAGAAAAGTATCTGTATTAAGCTTGTATTTTCTCCAGATAATTAGGACTTTTTTAGCCCCAACCAATTTAGATGAATAATTGATTTCATTTCCGTCAACGCTTTCCCTCTCCTCCGTTCATTCTTTTCCTCTGCCTTCACGTATTTGCTGTTACTATTACCGTGGAGCAAGCTCAAGTATTTTAAGTTCCTCCTTAAAATTCGAATGACAATTACGTATTAAAAAAAATGATCATAATAAAAACTGGGTTTTTTTTTTTTCAAGGCGAATTAAATATTCAGAGATGAACGAATCGTAGATGAACCGTGATGGAGTCAAAAGAATTTTTATACGCGTGAAAAGTAATTGAAAGTTACATTATTAATTCATTTTTTTAGGGTTCGCAGGAATCTAAATATTTCACTTTTACGATTTTATAATTAAGTAAATTTTTTTTTTTTTTTTTTTTTCAATAATTCAAATTTCTACATTAATTTATTTTGAGAAAATAAATTTATGGACTTGACAAATTTGTTGGTTGGACGAATGAGATGGTTTGAAAAAATTCCGATAGGGGGCACAAGATTACAAAAATTTTGCGCTAAAAAATAAAAATCTCTAAAATTCTTAAGAAAATTTTTTATTTTGTACATTTTAGAACAGGAGGCGGCTTATTTTTTTATTGTGTAGAATAATTGGTCCTTTTACTGTTTTTATAATTCATAAGGTGAATTATTTATATATTTATTTATTAATATTTTTTTTAAATCTTAAAAATTGTGATAAAAATATAAACACTCACTCATTCGATCCAGAACAAAATTCTGAAAATAATTTCTTAAGAAAATTATAAAATACAATTTTTATCTTCCTGTGAGGAAAATTGAAAATTTGAAAAAATCAGGAAGTTATTGTTTTTACCCCATTTTCCGAAAATCGAGTTTTCATCAGATCTTGACGTTTTGAGGTCCTAGGAAGCTTCCCTGATTATTCCAACGATGGTGTCTGTATGTCTGTATGTATGTATGTGTGTATGTAAACCTCTCATAACTTTTGAACGGCTGGACCGATTTGATCGCGGTTGGTTTCATTTAAAAGGGCTTGACCAAACTTAGATTTTGAATACAATTTGGACCGATTCCGACCGGTAGATTTTGAGGAATCTTAAAAAAACTACGAAAAAAAATTTTTTCAAATCAAGTTTTTTTTCGAATAACTTTTAAACGGCTCGATCGATCAATTTCAAAAACTAATCAGCTCTTAACATCGAAAAACCACGTCGATCGCCACCAAGCCGGTCAAAATCGGTTGATTCGTTTGTGAGTTATCGTTGACGAAAGAAATCGAATAAAAGCGTTTTTTTCGAATTACACCGAAATTTCCGGTCTTATCAATTTGTGTTTAAAAATGTATCATAGAATTTGAAAAACTTCGTCGAATGCCGCCAGCCGCGTGAAAATCGGTTCATTCAAAAGTTATTGCGGTTTGAAAATTCAAAAAATAGTGTTTTATTGAACTTCTATCAGAATTTTGAGCTCTGAGAGCTCAAAACTACAGCAAAATTATATTTTTGAGCTCGAAGAGCTCAAAAACGTCATAAGCGCAATTTTGAGCGCTTAATTACGAAAGTAGCGAGAAGTTGCAGGGGTGGCCTTCAGGGTCAACCGTTTTCCTAATGTTTTTAAAATATATTTTCTTCTTAAGATATAAATGACGTTGATTGACTTAACCAATAATAATTATCGAAACTAAATGAAATCATTAATCGAATTACCGCAAAAATATTCCCCTAGTCCTTAATTATTTATACCTTTGATAAAATGTCTGTAAAACTTCAGCAGGGTCGCGATCGGGTGTAAGGAGGAGCTTAAAAAAAAAGAGCAAAGAAAAGAGAATGATGAATAAAAAAAAAAAAAAAAATAAAGATCTAGACAATTCAAGCGCTCAGTGACATTTCATTCTCCGCACACCCGTCGAGCGTACGATTACTTTCTTTTTGTTTTCATTTAATTACAGATGTCAAGGGGTTGTATATCTTACCTTCTTTATTCCCCTTCCCACGCTAATATTTTTTTTAAAATGTCGTATTCTTTGCTCTCGACATCCCTCTATTATTCTTTTATTTATTCCAATTATCCGCACGACGTGAATTTGTCATTGCCCTTGATTTTTTCAACCCTCGCTCTAAAGGAGAGGGGGCAGGGTAGACGAGAAATTAGTGGGAAATTATTAAAAGTTTGTTTTTTCACGGTAAATTTTTACAGATCTAGTCTGGCGTCGGATCAGCTGAAAGCACTCGAGGAGAAGGTTACCTTTGGGACGGTATCTGATCAACATCAGGATGAAACTGAAGAGAGGCTGCGGAAATCTCGGATGACAGCGAGGAATCGGAGGGAGGTTGAGTGCTCGGCAGGGTGAGTACTTTCGTGATATAAAAGATGAGAATGCAAACGTCCATTTGGTTTTATTGAAAATATTGCTGAAATAATTATTGTTTCAACGGAGTGTATTGCACTTTTCCAGAGACAGCAATTATTTTTTTTTTTTTTAATTATTTTAAAGATATTTTCTGAAAAGTTTTGCAGTAGGATAGAAATTACTTTTAAAGTAATTTTCTTGAATCTCAGAATATAAAATTATTTTCTCGTAATCGGGAAGTAGAGGTCTGTCAGTATTTTTTTTTTTGCCTCAAGACAATTTACAAAATTAATTAAAATCAAATTTTTGAAGAAAATACTTTTCGTAAAATAAATATTTTTTACACGCTTTTAATTTTATTTTTTTATTATTAATTTGGATTTAATAGAACTTTAGGTAATTTAGAGGAATTTTTAAAAATTTCATTCAATAGTCGTACTTCTAACTTTTAAGAACTTTTTCAAATAAAATATTTTTTATTCTTATTTACACTACAATTAATTTATGATTATCAAAATTTTTAACATTATTCTTAATATAAATTTATTTTCTACACAGCAAAAAATTTTCCGTCATTACGTCAAAAATTCTCCGTGTCAAATATTTTAGTGTCAAATATCTAAGACTTTTTTATGTCAATTTAACATAATACAATTGTGTTATTAGTTTGCATTTTTTCCAACACAAAAAAAGTGTTATCTTATAAAAAAGTAACATTTCAAAAATGTCATTATAAAATCAACATTTAAGTTGTGTTGATTTTACATAAACATGTGTCAAAAACTGCTCTCTACTTTTTTAGGCGAGATAATCGCCGCCATCTTGTAAATTCCACATCTCTCATATAAACATCGAAAAAATTTTGTTTTACAAAATTTTTTTTTTGTTAAAAGTATATTTTAAAAATACTCAAAAGTGATTGTTAAATTTAATGTTTTATTGGTGGAAAGTGATTTGAGTGTATCAACCGTAAATGTCAATTTAATTTAGTGTGAAATATTTTTAATAAAAATAATTAACTTCCAAAGCCTATATATTTTTTGTTGAATTTTGACATAAGTTTATGTAACATTTAACACAAAAATGTGTTATTTTTTTAACATAAAACATTTATGTTAAAATGACACAAAATTTATATTAAATTTTTTTTGACACATGTTTTTGTATTAAAAATGACGCAAAATTTTTTACTGTGTATTTTTTAGTTTGGTTTTCTATAAAAGCGTGTTTTTTATTTGTTTTAAATTATTATTTTTCTCATGCTTCCTCACTAATATAAGGAAAAATAATAATAACCTGTATTAAAAATGAAGCACTTTTAATACCAATTGGAATTGGCAGATAAGGATTAAATGACAGAAACGGAAAACAAAGAGATTGAAAGAGTGAATTTTCCCTTTGGTTACGGTCGCGGTTCTTGGTCTTAGGCGGGTGGGGGTGGAGGTAAAAGGGAGTAGAAGGTTTTAAAGAGAGAAAGTAAAATATATAAATCGTAAAGTTGTGTGTATATATGTATATAAACGTTTTGTGAAGATGAGAAAACGTAAATGGAGAAACGAAGACGACTTTATCTCAATCGAGGCGTAACGAGTCAGTCCGTTTCCGTAGTTGTTTCCAGTTTACGCTCTAAGTGCCTCTCAATCCTATCAGTGAAAGAATAAGACCTGACGTACTACCAAAACAAACAAATTATGAATTAAAGCAAAGCTCTCTTTGCTTATTATATATTATTTATCATTAGGACATGAATATTTGTCTAGACTGTGCAAATTTTTACACTGTATTAATTTACATTAACATTATACACGTGATTGATCATTAACAATGCAAAAATGAATCAATTAAAAATTTTATGTAGAAAATTTATTAATAGATTTACTCAAGAATTGTTACTGAAGCCATCTATTAGATACCTACTCGTAGATTCTTACTGTAGCAATGTATATTTCTACAAGAGCACTACTGTAGGGTTACTGGAGTGATCTGTTAGTTGGCTAGAATCGCTAACCAACATTTTTCTTACAGCGCCGTCTTACCAGACAAAGCGATTTAAATATTTAATATTTTATATTTAATAACAAAAAATTTTATTATTCTATCGATTCAATCTTTAATTAATTATTATTGAAAAATTATAAGGATAAATAAAAAAGAATAAGTAATTAAAAATTATAAAATAGATTACATATTAAATTAACAAGTTTTTGATAATACTTATTTATTTTTCATGGAGCATTTAAAAAAAAATTGTCACAAGAATTTAAGAATTTTCAAAGTTTTATATATTTTTTGATGGTCAATTTTTTAAGAAATTTTTTCGAGGAGTTTTAAATAATTTGTTGGATCTATAAATTTGCTCCACCACATTTTTCATTAAATTATTCGGATTTGATCCTGTCATTGCACTAATTATTTTCAACTTTATTTAAAAACTACCCAAACTATTAATATCTCTATTGGAAAGAACAAAAAATTAATAAGCCAAAGTTTTTTTTAATCATAATCCATAACTCTCGACAGTCGCATATGAATTACAGGTTGCTAGTAAATAATTATATTAATTTCGGAGGTTATAAAATATGTCAACAAACAAGACTGCGCGCAGAATCTGAGACTTCAACGAGGCATTTACCCCTGACAGCAATCCCGTATGGCTCTCCCAGCGCACCGGCTTAGCTATTTTAGCCAACTACTGTATTCCTGCCAGAGCGATCTACTAGATGGCTCTAGTAACTCTCTAACAGTTGATTGAGTGGGGATAGCTACTATAGCATTACAATATTGCTCTGAGATTGAGTAGCAATAAATAATTTGTTAAATCTGGTGGAAATAAATGATTTATCATCAGTAATAACATTTTATTTCTTAGTACAAAAATCGAATTGCTCGGATGATAATGAGACAAAGTTTAATTATAAAATCATCAACTCCTCTCTGAAATATTTTAAAGTAATGAAAAATAAATACATAAAATAAAAATAGCGTGCTAGAAAGATGAAGGGGTTAACGGGGACGGCGTCGCAAAGTAACAGTAGGTGATGAGGGGGTTAGTAATGAGAGTGGATGACGACCACGAACGTCTGCAGAACCAGAAACCGTTAGTTTTTTATGTTCTTCTGCTCCTCTTAACGGACCGTGTATCGAAACGAGGAAAAAAATATGCTAAAATGAGAAGGAAAAAATGAAAAAGCCTCGGTTGGGTGCCGAGTAAATGGGAGAGGAAGGGGCAGGAAGAAGGGGAGGGGGAGCAAAGCCAACGATAGAGGGTGTGAAGGTAAAGGAAACGGGTAAAAGAAAGTTGGGAATGTGAAATAAAAATAAAAACAAGTAAACACTATGCATTCTGTGCTTTACGTGCAGACGATGTGACTTAAGAGTAGCAGCTCGTCGAGTGGGTGGGGTGAAAACGGGGTTTCAAGGATAGAGGGATCGTTTCCGAGTGCCTTTTCGCAGCGACAAAGGGCGTTTTTAGAATATTGATATCGAAGAGAAGGTTTCTTTTTTTTTTTTTTTTTTTTTTTTTTTTTTGGTGATTATTAAAAACGCCATTACTGAGGAAATAATCCGACGGATTGTGATCAAGACTATAATCACTAATTGATTAGTTATCATGATCACCGTCATCAAGGGAGCAGCATTTTTCTTCGTTTTTACGGAATTTTTTGCTCCGCGAAAAATAAAAAATGAATAATGGCGTCGGTTAAATGTGTATCGAAAAGCGTAGATGATATATGAAGACAATATGGTGCAATATTTCCGTGGCTGTCGTCTAGAGGATTAAGCTTATACTTTTTTCTTCTACACCACTGAATATCTTTGGCAGTTGTCACGTACCTACTGGCATATTTATTTATTTTGGTTAAGTTTCTTTTGCTTTTTATACCCATCCATTTCTCACTTTGCTTCGAGCTTTTTTTCCCAACCGAGCTTTTTTATTGACTAGTTTATTGGCTTTTATACTGCAAGAGGATTAATTTCGATGCTTGTTTCTGTTTTTCACTCTGATTTTTTTGCACTGATTAAGAATTTTTTTTTTTTTTAAATTGAAAATCTTGTAAATTAGAAAAATCTCAAGACAAATATTTTTACACACCTCTGTGTGTAATTTTGAAACCTAAATAAAATTCTATCTGTCAGTTCAAAGTATTGAATATTGATAATTGAAAAAAAAAAAATAAATAATAGTTTAAAAAAATTAAAAAACACGCTTTTTATAGAAAACCGAACTAAAAAAATAGAAAATCAGTTTTAATAAATTTAAATTAAAAATAGTGTTAAAAATTTCAATAAATCTAATTAATAATAGTGTAAATAAAAAAAATGTACTTTATTTTAAAAAAAGCGTAGTGTATTGTCATCGGTCCTCGATAAATCTACAAAGTTTGAACGAAATCTGGCCGTTTAAAGTGGGTCAAAATCGTGCCCAAAGGAGTCGGTTACAAACATACAAGTGAAGCTAATAAAAAGCGTGTAACAAAGAATTAATGAATATTTTGTAAAAAATTTTTTAAAAATAATATTTTCATTACAATTTACTTCAATGCGCATCAATTCCTTCATAGTTGAGCAAGTCAAAACATCAACAGCAAATAGTTTAATTTTTAAAATCACGATTTTTCTGTGTGAAATAAAACTTATTAATTCCTTATCTCGCGAGATGAAATTCGTGTAAAGTTTGAACCTGCTATAAAAAACTGTGAATTTGAACACCCCTTTTCATCTTCCAGTAGCAGTTCATAATATTGCTAAAAAATAAGTATAATAAAAAATAAAAATGATATTTCCGACGTCAATGCATCATTCCGTCATTCGCAAAAAAAAATATATATAAAACGAACAGCAATTACCCCTGTTGGAGTTAAATCAAATGAAATAAAATTGCACTTGCCAACATGCTATGAAACGATCAATCATTCTTATTCTCATTTTCATTTTAACGTGCAACCAACGAACCCTCTTTATCAACCCCTCTGTCAATAAAGGGAAAAACTTCCGTAAATATATTGAAAAAAATAATAACAATTTTATTAAGTGGGACATTTTATATTTATTAATTTTCGAATTTTTTCAGTATTTAATGAAATATGAATCCACCGACGCGCATAAAATTATAACGGCGCTCAGAAAAAAATCAAGTGTACATGCACTTGATATATACATATATATTTTTTATAATAGACGTATAGAAGGTATAGAAGTAGTCAAGAAGGTGCTCGAAGGCATTGCCGAGCACAAGCGACGGCATATAAGGGGTATATAATTCACTAGCTTGAGCGGTTTGTCGGCATCTACAACAAGTCGTTGGCTGTTGTCAAGTTGGTTAGCGTTAATTGCAATGCTTCTTGGTCTATACACGATTACACGATTAAATAATTCCTCATTCATGAAGTTGAGTTGTGAATTAAGTTTCTGGATTATGTTTATGCTTTAAATCGTTTAAGTCGCGACAACTACCGACTTTGGGGTTAATGACAGGTTAAATTTTGTTTTTTTTCAGAAAAATTGTTGTCATAGATGATTCGTAAGGTAAAAGTCCCCATTGTTGACACTCAAAGAGTGATCATGAATATTTGAATTTTTTTATTGGGTTTCAAATAAATACCGTGAACTTTTTTGTATAGAAGTACACGGGAAGAAAATTAAGGGAATTTTTACTATTTTACTATCGTAATTTTTATTTCATAAAATAGTAGACTATACTTCTCATTTAGTAATTTTTACGATCTACTATTGTAAATTTTATCCAACAAACAAGACCAGCAAGAGACTCGAAAAGTGCAATACTATAGAGCTAATTATACAATATGGGTTTGTGAACTTTACAATTCAACTATTGTAAAAATTGATAGTCGGTTTTTTTAAAAGAAGTTTTAGGGAGAGAGAGAGATAGGAGGTTAGACTAATTGCTACTTTTACAGTAACCGAAAAAAGAAATCGAAATTTTTCGTCCTATCCGGGAATCGAACCCAGAACTCTTTGGTTGGCAGCCTGGGGACTCTCCCTCTACGCTATCCGAAGTAAACTACTACCAAAGTCCTTCAACATTTAGATAAACTCGGAGTCTAGCGCTGTGCACGGCCATCACTCACACTAATTGAAAAACATTCCAATGCGACTATTGTAAAATTTGTTATACTTCTATTGGAAAGATACAGAGGCAGCACTGGACAATTTTAATCTCTCACTTTTTACAATAGTAATATCTTACTTTTTCTAATCGTAAGTTGTAAAATTTCATGAATAAATAGTAAATTTTCTTCTAAAAAATTTGACAATTAATACAAATGAAAGTATAATCCAGCTTTACAATAGTTATATCGTAAATTTTCCCAGAAATTTTTTAAACTACATAACAACTACTTAAACTAAATAACAAAAATTTTCTATCAATTTTTAATGGGATATAAAAGAAATATCTTTCAAATAAAAATGATTTAAATAAAATTATGATTTAATTTTCCGTTTATATTAACTTGGAGATAAATTAGTACTTGCGAGAAGTTTTAAGACACTGCGCCGCCTAGCGGTGAATTTTAAAACTTCCAAAAATTCAGAAGGGACCATTGTAATGTAAGTACCTAAAATTTTCCGTAAAAGTTGTAAAATTTCATGAATAAATAGTAAATTTACTTCTAAAATATTTGATAATTAATACCAATGAAAGTATAGTCTTACAATAGTTGTATCGTAAATTTTCCCGTAAATTTTTTTACGGTAAATAATTTATACCTTGGAATTAAATTTTACTGTTTTTTAATCTAAAAAATATGTAAGATTGTCATAAAATACAGACAAATATGATGATTAACAGATTATAATATTGAAATAGTAAAATTACATTGATTATCAATGATGGGGTCCCTGTCAGTAATAGCGGCTTCTACCTTACTTCAAAGCTTCGCTTCTACGGAAATTTCATCACTAATTAGTTGTTTAAAACAAATTTTACCATTAAATTTCACAGTTTGACGGATTTTCCTTTCCAATTAACAAAACTAATCAAAGAAACCAACAATTCGCTATAAACAATCAAATTGACTTAAGCAAACAATAAATTTTCATTGAAAGCACCAAGACTATTCCTTAGAATAACTCTGTAAGAGACATGTCGGATTTGTAGAGAAAAGGAAAATTGCTATCAGTGACTGAAGCAGCCTCCATCTATCTATACCACAATACCGCGTTATTAATTATGAGAGATTATGATAAGACACGGACAATGAGCCCGTATTGAATTTAGCTCTGAGCACAAGTATTGAAATATGTATGTGTATAGAATCCTACCTCTGGAGTATGTTTGAAGATGTAGGATGTTGAATCCAAGAACTACGAGAATCTTAATGTCAGCTGAGATTGTCTTACATTGCACCGAAATTGGCTTAGACCTCCATCTAGACAATTGATGTATAGATTTTACTAAAGATTTCGTTTCAAGAACACGTTCAACATCAAATGCAGGCTTCGTATTCATTCAACCGAGTTGATAACATCAAGAACTAATTAGAATGGGGTTACAGAATGCTTCAAGAATTTCTTTTAATTTTTTTTTTAAGAGAGTATTATTAGATGCAAAAGTAATTTTTTAGAAGCATGTCGGCTAGCATTTATAATTCTCCGATCGTGATTATTGATTTCAATGGTTACTACGACCCTAGACGGGAGTTTACTATCAGAGAGCTGTATATTGTCAGCTCAACTTTGGATCCAGGTGAAAAACGCATTGAAAAACATATTGTTTTCAAAGAATGGAGAAATTGGAAAGAGTGGCCGAAAAGGAATTTAATAAATTTGAAGAAATACTTACTTGACTACGGGATTCCTTTGCACAGAGAAGAATCGTGTCCTAATCAGAAAAAGTATCTCATGAAAATTTTAAACAAGGATTCAATCATTTTCGTTGAAACTACAGTGAAGAAAATAATATTGCAACGAATTATTGGCAAAGATTATAATATTGAGTCTTTAAGTACCTTGAAGTATCAACCGGATCATAAACGCGGAATGATGTACGCGTGTCAGTTTCATACCGATGAAGGAAAACGAAATTGCGCCAGAGCTCAAGGAATTTTAATGCGCCAATGGTTTGGTAGTGACAGAAATCAGTCGGCAGCTTCATTTAGACAAAAGCGCACTCGATTGAGTCGCTGATAGAAAGATTTTAGTTCTATTGAATAGTAGTTGCTTATTAAATCCTTTTTTCAGTGCACAAATTATAAAATGACTCATTGAATGACATTTAAAAAATTTTTTTTCATTATTTATTAGACAAGCAATCATTTTCTGCAAACCTGGCAAAAATGTGGAATTCCGAAACTTCTGACGTAAAAATCGACGTCCTTGTAGACTTCAACGGATATTTGAACAGCGACGACGATTTCGTTTTAAGAGAGTGCTTCATTACAAGCTTGCAATCAAATGCTACAGAGAAACTTTTTATTTTCAAAGATAAAAAAAAATTGGCCCATACGAGTTATGTTCAACGCCAGCGGATTAAAGAATATGTTAAAAAGTACGGGATTGACTTGAAGGCTGGTTGGTACCAAGTGAAAAAACAGAAAGCGCTATTGAAGAAACATGCAAAGTTTTTTAAGACTATTTGGGTTCGCGATGAAGAAAAACGGGGTGTGTTTCAATCGATTGTGGGTAAGAAAGTAGAAATTAAATGCTTAAGTGACTTGGGGTATGATGGAGGGACCAGGGTGGAGGACGAGAGGTGTGGGTACCATGGAAAATCAGAGGACACTACTGAGTGTGCTAGGGAAGAAGCGGTCAAGATGAAAAGTTGGTTGATTCCAAAGCTGGAGACTATTAAATTGAAAGTTGATGATGATGATGACGTTCTGGAAAATCTTGATAAGTTGAAGCGAAATTTGACGGATTTACCGTACATGTAACTCTTTGAAAGGAGAGTATTTGTCTCGTGATAATTGACTAAAATTTGAATATAAATAATTATTTGAAAATAAATATTTTTTTTTCCGACCGCGGGAGTGATAATCATAGTCGAAGAGCAAAGGAGTAGCAAAAGAGCTGATGAAAAATGAGTTTAAATAAAGTATAGTATACAAAGGTTTTTTAGTCATGCGATTCGACAATAAAACTTGTGAGTTTAGCAGAGCTATATCGTAAACTCATCCCACTTTGTCTATAAGATAACTTGTTCTTTTTCTCTTACACTTAAACATATAATTAATTGCAATTGCTCCTTGGCACCCAACAAAAAGAAATAAAATAAAATATAATCAATAAGAGAAACTGAAACAAAAAATTGGAAAATAAACCCGTTGGTGAATCCGCGTACGTATGAGAGTAGAAGAGGATCATTGGAGCACTCTTGTCTTGAAGCCTTTTTACGAGCCCTTAACCAGGATCTGTAGCCTTATCAGTTATACGCAGCAGCCATTTTACGAGGGTGCAAGATACGACGTATCCTCTTTCTCTCTTTCGTTCTCGTTCTTCGGAAGTAGAAGCTGCGAGCAGAACATGCTACCTATCATCATCTACATCTTCATCTCTGGAGCTTTTTCGCGGTGTACTAAATTTTCATCTCTCTCGCTGACTACGCGGCATTAACATTAGCTACATCTCTAGCTTTTGCTTAAATCTCAAAGCTTGCTGATGACGAAGACCTACCATCGCACTCTTATTCGCTAGACTTGTTCACGTTTCCTTTGATGAACTATCGACTTGCATGCGACGGAATGGAAATTTGATTTCACCCATCGGCTGTTATTGCACTACATTGTTAGTTACCTTTTGGATGTACGAGCTGAGTCAAATATAACTTTAATTTATTGGCTTAGAAACTTCAAGGGTAGGTGAGTGTTAATTTTTGAAGTTTTTAATTAGAAAAAGAGTTTTTAATTTGAAGATTTTGTAATTTAAATAAACCATGCATGATGATGCATGATTCAAGCATGATTCAAGCATGATGATGCATGATTCAAGCATGACGATGCATGATTCAAGCATGATGATGCATGATTCAAGCATGACGATGCATGATTCAAGCATGATGATGCATGATTCAAGCATGACGATGCATGATTCAAGCATGATGATGCATGATTCAAGCATGGTGATGCATGATTCAAGCATGATGGTGTATGATTCAAGCATGATTGTGCATGATTCAAGCATGATGATACATGATTCGAACATGATAATTCATGATAATATGGGTGAGTTAATCATGCATGATTTTCATAAACCAAACATGTTTATTTTTTTTTACTGTGCATGGTAATGGATAAACATGATTGATGGTGCATGATTATTTATCATAGTTCATGTTTCGTACTTGATTGTGGATATTAATGAATCGTCCACGCTAAATTTATGAATAATAATGCACGATTCATGCATGATTTAATTATAACCATTAACCATGCATGACTGATGCATGATTCATGCACAATAATAATTACTGTGGATGATGCTGGACAATTCTGCATGATTTATGCATCATGATGCATAAGTTAATTATTCGTGCATGATTATCATAAACCAAACATGCTTCTTCATGCATATTTATCAATAACACTGCGTAATTTATTCATTATTGTGCATGGTAATGCATGAGCATGATTTTTTATCATAATCCATGTTTCGTGCATAAACATTGTTGTAAAAATGCTTTATTTAAAAATTATAATGCATGATAATAAATGATTTTTATGATTCATGCTTGATTTTGCATGATTATAAATTACTTATGTTTTATTATCATCTACTGAGCATGATTAGTGCATGATGATGCATGACAATACAGCATAATTTATTTTTGACTGTGCATGGTGATGCATAATTGTGGTTAATAGTCCATGATAGTCATAATTGTGATTTATGGTGCATGATAGCTATAATTTTGATTATTGGTGTATGATAATCATGGTTTTTATTAATGGTGCATGATAGTCATAATTTTGTATCGATTTTTGTGTACATCAATTAATTAATATTTAAATCTTATCATGCATGATAATCATGCATTATCATGCATGATAATCATGCATTATCATGCATGATGATTTCTAACATGTTTTGAATTTTTAATTTTTTTTAACAAAAGCACGGTTTTCTTCAAATAGATGTTTTATATGCCAGAAATCAGAAACATAATATGTGGCGCCATCTACCGGGAAACTCCAAAACTACCGGGGAAATCGTTGAATTAGATTACTGAATGTCCAGTAGTCATATGTCAAAGAAGTATTTTCAAAATGAAACGGAAAGAATTTACGATAGTGGTCAGAAGAATTTGAATATCCAATAGAGAATAACAGTATTGTAAGACATATTGTTAGTAGGCAAACAAGACGATACAAGAGCGTAAGGTAAATGGAGTGTCTTTGGAATCCAGACAATTTCGACGTGAAAGCTGGCGTTTGTTGCCGTTTTAGTTGTAGTTGGTGATGTTGTTGTATTTGCCGCTGTGATGAGATAAGGGAGAATTCGATCGAGAAGGACATAAGACGGCTCATCTCCCCTCATTGGTTCTCGCTAAATCGGGAGAATTTCAAGTATTCACGGTTATACAAATACTGAATCTTGATTCCCCTTTACGACGAATACTCCGACTTCTTAAGGATCCACTCAGACTCTGAGAAATTGGCTAGATGTTTCTTAATATTTCTTTTTTCAACGAAAAATCAATTATTTACCTTCAAATATTTATTTTATCGCGGGATTTTTCAGAAGGATATTGAGGATCCTTGAGCTTGCTATTGATAATTAATATGTATTGAAGACTATGATACTTGTGATTTTGTATGCAAACAAGATGATACTGCAATAATATAGTTGCTTAAGCAATTTTTAGTTAAATATAGGCAAAATAGTCAACTTTAACCCAGTATGTCTAGCTCAACATTTTAAGTTACTGTAACTTAATTACCCTTCGAGAGTGAATGATATCCATTTCGTTGATAATTTGTCATTGAATGACAAATTTTGGGAGAGGAGAAGAAAAAATAAAGGGAAGGGGCCACTCAGTAGGAATTTTCCGGCGACCGAAAAAATAATTTGGACAGCTCGGGCCGGGAATCGAACCCGGATCTTTTGGTCACGCACCAAAGGCTCTTCCAGTTAAGCTATCCGAGACATTGTCCGTAAGTACCTTTCAGTCACCTGATAATTTTTTGTTCAACACGATAGAAAAATATTTATTAAAATATAGTTCATATGACTATTTATCAATGCTTAAGGGATAACATGGGTTTCACGGTTTCAAAAAATTTTTTTTAATGCACTGATAGAAGGATTTAGTTTTATTTAATAAGATTTAGTAACAGGTACTAAATGATTTAGTAACGAACCTTTCATAACCAAATATTTAGTAATAGTTACTAAATCATTTATTAAAGCCCATTTAGTTCCATCAAATAAATATTTAGTAGGATTTACTAAATGATTTATTGGTACTCAATAAATCGTTTGTTGGTATTAAAAAAAACAAATTTTAGCGTGTAACCTTACTTTTTTACTCAAAATAAATCAAGATAATTAAAATAAATAATTTTAAGTAAAAATATAAGGTATTATAAAGAACAGAATCACATTACTGTATCACATTGAAAGTAAATAAAGGCGAACTTACCAGATAAAACGGAGTACAATTCACTTAAATTCCACGACTTTAAAATCTCTTCCATGGTTTTATTATTACAAATTGACTCAATATTTTAATAATAATTAAAATATTAATGTCAACACTAATGTTTTCAACAAATACATATACAATTTTCAATTTCAGCATAGCCATCTACCGACAATACTTACCAAATAAATATTTAGTAACTATTACTAAATATTATTCGGTGGAACTAAATATTTATTTCTATATAATAAGGCTTTGTTCGTATTATTATAATTTATTTCGGATAAAAAAATCACTGATTAAACTGTAATAAATAATATTGATGGGTATTAAATATTTTTTTCTCTCAAATAAATGACTAAAAATTTTATTACTAAATCAGTTTAGTACTCCGTACTAAATCCTTCTGTCAGTGTGTTTTATTAAATTCTACATCTCTAGAATATTATCCTAAAGTTTAAAATCAATCCGATGTATCTTGTGAAAACATGTGAAAACATGTATCTTCAAGATAGTAATAAGTTTGAATAAAATATTTCATTTTTTCTATCAAAAAAAAATTGTTGAAAATAATTCGAGTGATTACAAAAAAAAAATAAATTTCTATAATGCACTTTTGTGACATTGTAAATATGATTTACAAAAATAAATTTAATTAAATGACTATTAATCTAAACAAACTAACAGAATATATCGAATAAGAGCAAAAACGTAATTATCTGACGTTAATAAAACCCGGTGAGAATTAATGATGGTAATTGAATCAACAATAGAGCAATAACTGACAAGTATAAGTAGCGTCTGTCGCCATTGTTTCCTGTTAAATCAAAACCAGTCAAATTTCCATTGTTGTGGTGGTATAAATGTATATCGTATAGTTGTAGAAATGAAAATAACGACATCTAGAAAGCGCATTGGCGTTATAGCATATAGCATACATCTATACACTGTAGTATAGTGTTAACGTTGCGAGTGAGATAGCTAGAGAAGCGACGAGAAAAGCCACCAAGATAAACTGTATATAGATATAGAGTGATCCCTTTTTGTTGAAATCTCCAGGCCCTCCCATCAGTTCCCTATTGCTACCCCATCTACGCCTTCATACACCCATCCTACGTCTTTTGTTGTGTTAGAGGATTGTATTACATATGTACGTTACTGTATTGTAAGCTCGTGAATTGGTACGAATCCCGACTGACAGATCTGCACAAACAATAGCCGTTTGATTGTACAAGATTTAGTGTTGCTTTACTACCACTGAATTTCGAATTCGCGGTATTTTATCCTCCTATCACTATTTACATTTCAATTCAACTCAAGCTTTTATATATTATTTATAAATATAGTGGTATTTGTGACTAGTGAGAAGATATATGAGATTAAAATTCGACTTTTGTCAAAGATAAAATTATTTTCAAGAGTAGGGTCAAGCAAATACGGAATAATTTTTTTTAAGTTATACTTCTTTAGGCGCGTTATGAAAAAATGATGAGAGTTAAATTTTAAGATTCGCGCGCATCACTGTAACACAAAAGTAATAGGTTGAAGTTGGTCATAGAATAGAATTAAAAGTATATTTTTTTTTAAATGACTTAGTTAACTCATATACAGGCTAGTCGGAAAGTATCCAACGAAACGTTGTTATTTTAAAATTCTATAGAAATACTATTTAATATGAAATATATTATTCATATTAATAATCAATTCTAAAAAATGGTCAATTAAATATTTTAGTTTTTATTTAACTTGGTAATAATTTTTTTTTTAATTAATATTTTTTCAAAAATAATAATAATTTCATGAATTAAAATATTTGAACTTAAATATAAATATTGTAGTACCTATTATATTTAGGTATCTTTTTATTGAGTTCATAATTTTTTAATACAGACTTAATCATTTTGTTTATCGAATCTAGTAATTCTATCCATATTTTTTAAAATTTATATCATAGACCATTTTAATAATTTTCCAGAATTTTATTGGAAACAAAATCTAGTTTCGTATTACAATATTTGTCTTTTAATTCATGTAATTAATATTATTTTTGAATAAATATTAATTAAAAAGATATTATCACTAGGTAAAATAATAAATAATGAACTATTTTATAAGAAACATATATTTTAAATAAATAATTAAAATATTTTATAATTATCGATTGTAAACTATTGATACTTTGCAACTCCAAAATTAGTTGATTCAGAAAAATCTTAAATAATATTGAATTAAATTCATGTAATAATTAATGATTTTATATTTATACGGAATATCTAAATTTTTATTGTAATAAAATCTTTTTGATTGTTTTTAACATTTTCTTCTGCTACCTCTTAAAAAATTTTCATTTAAAAAAAATTTAGCATAACCAAATCTGGATTTTCATAAAATATCAGATCTCTTTAGTTGAAATAATAGACAAGACGAAAATCCATTAGCTTAAGATAAAAAAAAATTCATTGCCCTCTAAAGAGAAAAATAATTATTCAGAAACTCATAGCTGATATAAAAAGGAAAAAAAAAAGAAAAACTTGGATTATAAAGCTCGTACTGAGAGCTATCGTGAACTATATACTAAGAGCGAATGAGTTATGAGGACAAAGAACATTGACGACGATGTAGACGCTACAGAGATCCACGGATGCTCTATAGACACGCTCATGCGACAGTAGTACATATTCGTGATACGGGAACGGGCGTTCAACGAAGACACCGTGTATAAAAGGGAGACGAGTATGTATTAATATTTAGCGACGTAGAGTTCGTGCCATATTTAAGTATTTTTTTTTTTTTTTTTTCACTTATACTCAACTTTATCCCGCTCCATTGGTCGCAGCCTCCATGTCAACTCAAGCTAAAATATTTAAATTTATTCAATAATTTTGAAAAAATTCCCTCAGTTGTCATAATTAATTATTAAGGCAAAAGCACTAAAGCAGATATAACGTGTGTTATGTAACTTGTGCAGAGGTTAACAATTAAAATTTGTTATTTTAATTTGTTTGGAGGACAGATTCTTGAATTTAAATTTTAAGGGGGTATTTTGGTTTAGAAGTCTAAATTTTAGGCAATTTTACCTTAGTATATTGTAATTAATACAGTATTACTTGGGAAAAAATAAATAAATACATCTACCGGTTCCATTATGAGCCCGATAAGACAAAAAATGAGGTGAACCGTGAATAAAAGCTCAAAGCTGCATACACGAAGATGCATACAGGCTGATGAAAAACAAACAGTGATGGAGGTGCCGTTTGATCTTCGAGCTATTCAGTTCCACAAAAAATTTATACGCGACTCATGTCGTACCAAGCCTTCGCCTATTATCTATTGACTATATGTGTTTGTGTGTATATATACCAGACAGAGACGGAGTATTGAAAATGATGACGGTAACACTGACCATGAACGTGTGATGGTTCTTTTGACAGTTGCAACGCATTTGGGAATAGCTTTTTGAGTATTTCCGCTGCATCACTCAGTTTTATCTTAATTGCGACAAAGATTTTTTAGGAAATTGAGGCTTAATGGCTGCTATTATACAGCTCTAATTAAAATTTTTAAGGGGGAAGTAGAAGAAGGCCCTAAGTATGGATCTGGGATCGCCGATTAATCCAAAGTGAGTATTAAATATTATTATCCAAGTTATTCTACTGGAATTGTTTCTCAAACTTTAAACGCAATTTTTTCAAAACTACTTTTTTTTAAGTGGTTGACATGATATCTCAAATTCTATCCAACCGATTCCTTTGAAATTTCGTAAGAATCTTCTTTATATATCTCTCTATCGCGTCTGTGTTGGATTTTGAAAAATTTTAATTTGGAGTATTTTTTAAAAATTCGAAAAGGTAAACAAAAATTGATATCTTTACAGATTGAGAATTTTCCAAATTTTTTTTTTAGATCACTACAAGGGCTGGAATAATGTCAGCCAGGGTGCACTCTTTTTTTTTCTGTAGCCCCCACTTCACTGGCCCGTAATTTGTCAAATTTATCATTTTTTTTATATTCTTAAAATGTCAATAAACATCATATAAAAAAACGAATGATAAAAATTTTTTTCATTATTTTTCTATGTTATGAAATTTTTTTGCGATAAATATTTTATACCTTGGAATTAAATTTTACTATTTTTTTTTTTAATTAAAAATATATAAAATTGTTAAAAAATATTAAAAATTGTGATTATTAATAAATGTAATAATGAAATCATTAAATTAAATCGTCGATATTTTCCATATCTTTTAGTAAAATAGATAATTTGTTTTTTCTGCATGGAAAAAAGTAAACTGTAATATTCACTCGGATTCCGGTTAGTTTTTATAGTTTCAAACAGTAAAGCGGACATCGGAGTGGCAAAAATGTAAATATTACAGAACTTAATGTAGAAAGTATAAAAGCCACAATTTATAATTTAATATCCAAAATAAGTAATTAGTAGTTGTCACTGTAGTAAATAACGACTCTTTTATCTTTAAAAATTACAGTTTCAAACAGTAAAAATTGCCATTTCAATATATAGTCCATATTATGAAGAGAAGGGGAACTCAGATGAAAGAGAAGGGGGTCTCACTCTGGGAGAATTTAATATTTCAAACAGTAAAAATTATACTTTTAAAATATACATTTTACCAGTCTAAGCAAGTCAATAATTACAGTTTGATTTTTAGCGTTGCGTTTAAAATTTACCATTTTACTTTGTAAATATTGACGTTGCTTGTATTAGAAATTTACTAACTTTATTCTATACTTTTTACATATCATAACATCATTTTTTAGGTACGAAATGATAAATATTAAAGTCTGAATTCTTAATTATTATACTTAAACATTTTAGACATTTACATGGCGAATATGACTGTTTGAAATAGTATTTTCTTTCATGTAAAGAGTAAATTGTAAGGTTTAAATTGCAAATATTACAATGTGAATAGTAAAATCATGATTTTACTGTTTGAAGTGGTAATTTTTAGCAGTTGATCATTACTTATTATAAATCGACTGTTATTTATTACAGTTTACTTTTTTCCGTGTGTGAACCATGTAATTTAGAAAAAAAATTTATATTCCTGTATTTTTGACATTTAAAACTCTTTCTCCTTATCGCAACCTATGAATCTTACACAGCTTTGATCACGAGGTTAAGAAGTGAATAATATTAATTAAAAAGTTCTTTAGCAGCTCGCGCTTTTTCATTCAACCTTAATATCTATATACATAATATATTTTTTTTTTTCACCAAACATTTCCTCATTCTCCATCTCATTCTTAGTTATCGTCGCAGTCGCAATCCCTTGTCTGATATTTATTCATTCGTATTTATTTATACCTCAAGGTACTCAGACTTTACTTATTTGCGCCGGGTTTTTCTTTAAATGTTGCGCACTCTGCCCCAGCTCGAACTCTTTAATGTTCACCCTCAACATTTTTAACTCCTTTCTCACTCTTTCTTATCTCCCGGTCTCCTCTTTCTTTCTCTTCCCTCAATTTCAAGTGGCCCTTTATTTCTTTATTTTTACTTTTATTTAACGAATGGAATGAATTTTTATTAATTGAATCGCACGCAACGAGTGACACGATCTCTCACTCTTTTGGCGGTTCTCTAACCCCTTGCAATAATAAATATATTTTTTATTCAAAATGACTTGTTGCGATTCGTCTTATTTGTTCTTTCCATTTTTTCCCGTCAATGCCTTCTTTGACTTTCTCTCTGAGGGTTTTATTATTTATTTATTTTTATTCACCCTTAACTCGTTGACGAAACCAAAGAAAGACTATCAATTGCCCTTTCCACGACGATGCTCGTTCGGATATATTTATGTTTTTTTTTTTTCCACCTGACATCCAAAGATTTCTTTATAATATATATGTAACTGTATTTTTGAAATTCGAAAATAATTTATTTAAATTATTTTTAATAATAATTAATTAACTGTGAGTATGGATTTAATTGTCGACATCATTATAATTGCCATGAAAAGTTTTTGTGGATTAAATAAATCATTTCCCGAAGTTTAACAATGTAGATCATATAGGCAGTAGTATTAACGTTGATGCTTGTATTCAATTTGTTTGCCCGAAATTACTGCTGTTAGGCGGCAGGGTGCAGGGTGAGGAAGTTGAGGGTAAGAAATGTACGAGATGTGAGAGATGTCGAAAGAGTCTCAGTAAATAAGGACGCTCACGAGTGAGAGCAAGAGTAAAAGTGACGGAGAAGGGGTGCAGCGAGAGTGAAAGTCAAAGAGAAGGAAATAAGGAAAATTGTTTAAGGTTAATTCAAATTATTGTGTACGTGAGATTTGTTGAGGAAAATTAATTCTATTTATACTTCAATGTCTTAATTTTAATCTTAAATTTTTTGCGTCGCTGTAATTAAATACAATCGAATAATTTTATTTCGGATAAAGATAAAATATGTTTAATTATTTAGGTAAATATTTTTAAACAATTTTCATAATTCAAAAATTCAAAAAATAAATGATAAATCTAAATGTCCAATTTTTTTATTCTACATCAAATTTTGATCCAAGAAAATAATTATTTACTGTTATTTGCAATAATACATTGAAAATATAATTTTAATAATTAATTAATTCATTTTTACATTTAAATGGAAGAATTTCAAAAACGCCCTCTGGCATTTTAAGTGAATAATAGAAAGAACCAATTATTAACTGTATTACCAGCGGTCAGCAGGTTACGGGACAATTGAGTAATGTACAAGCTGACTTCAAAAAATAATATAAATGTCTGCCTAAAAAATGAAATTAAATAAAATATGATTTTTAATTCCATTATCAAAAAAATTTCAATACAAAAATTGAAAAAAATAATTTTTGGAAAAAAAAAATTCTACATCGTAGAATCAAATTTTTGATGTAGTAAAAAAAAACCAAACCATCAAATGGTTTCTTTTCAATTTTATCAAAAATTTTTTGTCATAGAGGCCACTCTAAGAAATATAGAGTTTACACTCCCACTTCTCAACAGATTGAATATATATTTATTTATTATCTTATACGCCGCGTCGCTTGTTGCTTAGGCCAACAACAGGCAATGTACCATGAATCATCTTGTATCTTATATATTCTCAAAAATAATAAACAAATTGTAACTATCAGTATGGAATTGGAAACGTATAATATATTATATCATATATATATTCATGATTAAATTCATAGCTAATAAACGTAATAAATATCACATATTGTAATGAATTTGATTTTGGTCAAAAGTCAACTTTTTGATATTAATTTGGATGAAATCTGAGGTTAATATTAATGTATTATTTATTAATTATAATTAAAAAAGTTGAAGTTTTTTTTTTATTTTTATTTAATAATTTAATTTTGAAATTTTTTTCAGGTATCATTAAAAACTCCAACAGCTTCGAAAATAATTTTGGAAAATTTTTTGACACAAGAGGTAAGCGCTTGATATTATAAAATAGTATTTACATTTTTGGGGTAGAATATAAAAAATTTTTTAAATATTCAACAATGATCAAATTACTTTTAAATTGTGTATCAATTACCAAATTTACGTATTTTTTAAAAAATTTATGAAATTTTTATGCTATAATAATTTTCCAAATTTTTTTTATAAATTTAACGCAAAATAGAAATTGATCTAAGAAACAATCAAATTTTTTATTTTTGACAAAATAAACGGCTTCACTGAGAGAACAATTTATTTGAATCAAATTCGACTCATCTATTATAAAGAAATTTATTTAAAAGTATTAATTTCAATTAAAAAGTTATTTGTTTATAGTTAAAAAATAGTTTCTTCAAAAAATCATTTATTTCAGTCAAATCAAATTTTTTTAATATTTACAAATATGGTATTCAAATGTCGGTAAAGAAATCATGCTCTAAAATATAGTAGATAATATCTGAGATATTTGGGGTGTCATTAAAGCAATGAGAATTACTTTATTTATCTAATTTGTATTGGGGTTTCTTCTAATGTCTCCCAAATTATTGAAAAATTCAATTTTAAATTTTTAATAATAAATTCTCAAATTACAACAGGTGCCAATTTGAAAAAATGGTTTTACAAGAATCGAATAGAGAGCATCCGTTGTGTTACCAAGCTATAAACGATAAAAAATGGAAGGAGATCAAACAGATGATAATAAACGGATCACCCTTCAACGTGAACGCCGCCATAATGACGACTGGACCTTTCTCCGGATACACCGCATTGCATTTCGCATGTCTAGAAGATGACAACTACTTCGTAAATTCGCTGATAAACAACTACGACGCGGATGTTAATAAAGTAGCTGATGATAGCACCAGACCTATTCATTTGGCAGGTCTTCTTGACCACGAATGTCAGGTGGTGTATTTACTGAGAGCCAATGCTGACGTAGACGCTATGTTCAGTCAATCCGTTCTCTTAAAATACGTCAACAGTGCAAAGTGGTGTTTTGATTTTAGAGAAGAAATAAATCTGTTGACTTTTGCAGTCATCTATAACAAAGGAGCCCTAGCTGGAATCTTGCTGGAGTATAGCCCAAGTTTGAGAGTTACAGACATTCACAACAACACATTACTCACATATGCTCTCGATAAAGAAAAATATAACATCGCTACTGTAATTGCGATGAAAATGGTTAATTGTCAAGGAATATCACATAGTGGGAACCGCCGTGTGACCTTGGATGTGAGAAAGAAAATAGCCAGCGTTGCCGTGCATGCTACAGGGGTAAATTCACGGCGTCTGCCATCAATGTCTTTGAAGAATGAAATATTTGATTACCAAGGCAAAAGTATGAGTTACTATGAACTTGCGGTCAAATGTTTCAACGATTCAACGCTACGACTGATGACCAAAGATAAGAAACTTATTGAGGCTATTACTAAATCGTTATGTAATCTTGAATGTAAGATTAAAGATGGACAGATCAGTATGAGGAAGTTTATCGTTGTTCTAAGAGCAAGAATTTTTGAATTTGAAAAAAATTTGAGGCTTATAGAAAAATTTCGAAGAATTCCTCATCTTAGGGAATACATACCTCTGCCGTATGAAATTACATTGTGTATAATAGAGTATCTTGATAATCAAACCTTGGAATTATTTATTAGAGCATTTTATGTTTAGTTTTATTTTTTTATGATTTAACGAATAGTATAGTGTAGATAATTGAAAAACATTTTGAATTTGAAATTTATTTCGACCCAAAATCTCCTGCATGCTTTCACTAACAATTGGCTACCTCAAAAAAAATATATAAAAATTAGTTTTACTCCTCTGGCCAATGTGTCCGAGCTATTGAATTCTTCGACCACCATATCCATAATAATGTGACCACAATTAATTAATATTAATATTTATTTTTCAACTCCTCTGCTCCTAAACCCCCTCCACGTTTTCATGTTCCTTCAATCATTTTCATAAACATTATCATCATTACATCATCACCACCATTATCATCATTAGGGCTCGGAAGCTGGCACATTTTAATTTGTTCAAATTTAAGATTAAACATATAAACAGTCATTTGAATGGTGGCAAAATTTCGGGCCCTAATTATCATCATCACCATCATTTTAAGTCTTATTCAGTTAAATATGTATAAAAATGCTATTGGTTCAAAAATGAAAGTTACTACCACCAGATAGCATCAATTTTATTTGATATATTATCATAAAAGAAATAATAATAATGTTAACTCTTCAGATTTGAAGAATGTTAAAAATAAATCATTATTGTTTCTACAATTATAGTTTAATTACAGTGACCTTGATTCTGCTGACACCATTCAGGTTCAGTAGTATCAGAAAAAATTCCTCTCTTAACTAATCGTTCACGATGAAGAATCAATCGTTGCTCAGCAGCTTTCCAACTTGAGCCTGGTTCAGCCCACAATCTTTCAGCCATTGCGGCTGATCTAGGCCACAGACGATTGTCCACTGACGCACTGCCAGCAATTTCAGTCCAAAGGGCAGCTTCTCCTCCTAAAAATTAATATATCAAGCTAATGAATTTTAATTTAAATTGAAGAAATATTTACCTAGAATCAGGTGTTTCTTGCTCTCAGCTCCTTGGCTCCGAGCGATTCGTAGAGGTGAGTTATCGTAAATTTTCTGCCAATTTTTGTAGGGTGAACACCATCCGTTTCCAGCTCCAATCCAAGCGCCGAAGCTTAAAATAAGATTTTTTTAAATCTACACGTATTATCATGAGCGTATATGTAAAAAAATCTACATTGGAAGATCTGAATGCATAAGATTGCTAAAATTTTTTATTTCCTTACCCACAATCAAGATAAAGTGCGTCATAATTTGAAAAAATAACTTGAAAATTATTGTCCAACAATCTTTTAATCGTCCTATCTTTGACATCTGTCCATATCTGTATAATATACTTCTGAGAATCCAAGTGTCTCAAGTAATTCTGATCCGTAAGCGTACTCGTCCATAAAACAGCCTTTATATCCTTCCCCCCATTAGCAATCTTTAATTTTTCATAAGCTCGAGTCTGAAAATGACTCCAAAGGTTCATATAATCAGCTGTGGACGTGCTCCAATTCTTCTCTCTCATCCATCTTTTAATAGACTCTGATGACTGCCAACAACCAAGTCTAACTTCGTCTCCACCCATATGAAAAATCTCAGGCTTGAAGTCTTCCAGCATATCTTTGTAGAGCCCCTGCAGCACTTCGTAGACCTTCTCACTAGTTGGATTTAAATTTCCACATGGAGGTCCTGCACAATAACGAGAATAAGGTTCGGCGCGAAAGCAGACAACAGAATCGTTGCCAACCCATTGCCAGCCTTCACCCACATGAGCTGGCGCATCCAACTCTGGAATGACTCGCACGCCATGAAAAATACCAGCTTCAACAATTTCTTTTACATCTTCAGCAGTGTAGACTTTTTCAGGCGAATAGGCTCCGTATCGGGACATGTTCGGCCATGTGCGACTCTCGTAAGCAAAACTTGGAGAATCTGTTATGTGCCAGTGGAACGTGTTCAATTTGGACATCCCCATTGCTTCGAGTGTCTTCAGTATGGTTTTCTTGTCTATGTAATTGCGGCTGGTGTCCAGTAAGATTCCGCGGTACGGATAAACAGGAGCGTCGGTGATCGAAACATTTGTTAGCATCTGGTATTCCTTCGTCAAGTCGTTGAAGGCTATCAACTGCGACAACGTCTCCAGAGCGTTGCGCACTCCAAAGTAAGTTTCCCCTCTGATTGCTACGAGAATGGACGAAGAGTTTTTCTGCTGTGTGTTCAACGTGTAACTTTCCTTGGTGTCAAGAGTCAAGGCAGTATCATCGTAGTCCTTCAAGCCTGTGATGGTGATATTAAGACCGACGCTATTAGAAGAGGGTGACTTCACTTCAAGCTTCTCCAAGTTTGACATGAAGTTCTTAACCTTGCGTATGATCAATTTTCCGACTTTAGATGATAAGTTAGCCAAACGTAGCCTGATTATTCTCGGGTTTATGATTTCTATCGAAGTACCAAGGGAATATGGACCTGTTGGTCTCGGCCACAATCCACCTGCGTCGCCGCAAAGTAGCTGGCATACTTCCAATGATTTTGGCGAACGTACTTCTGGTGTTATTTCATATTTATTGCAACGGCCATTTACGCATTTGAAGTGCCATGGTGAACTAAAATAATTGATTAATAAAAAAAATTGAAGGAACAAGTCAAAGATACTTACTTGTAGACTTGACACTGGACCCAAGTTTGCAAAACGAAAAAAATTAGCAAGCAATGCATTATCAACTGGTAGTTTGTAATCATACTGAAAGTGTGCGTCACAATGCTTTGTTTTATACTTCAAAAAATATTGTTTATTTTTCAACGTTTTTTATTTGTAGATTAGCTTGTCACGATGTATGATTATTTAAATATGTAAAAGTATTTTTCACGACAAAAAAATAAACGTGTGGAAGTATTAATGCTGTGATAGTTATGTTTTTTTGCATTGGATAAAAAGAAATTAAATTTATGTTATCTTCTGCATGAATATTTGCTTCAGAAAAGTTTTGGAATTATTTTTTTACAATAAATTTTTTTAAATGTAAAATTAATTAGTTACCCTAAATTAATTTTTTTTATCTTTAAAATTTTGCACGCCCTCAGTTTGAACTCTAAAAAAAGACCATTCGGCATCCGAAATGGAAGTAGATTTCATTTTATTTTATTTTTGTGGACAAAACAACTGCAAAAATAAAATTTCTTAAATATGATCTTAAGATAGATATTGCTTGATTTAGAAAAAAATTTGAGTATGTAAATTGAAGCTCAATTTCTCAACTTTCAGACGTATTTTACAAAAATTGAATATCTCAACGTGTTCCATAGTTAGGGGAGGAGGGGGTTGAGCCAAAATTGAGCCAAAAAATGTTTAGCAATTTTTTTATAATTAAATTAAAACTAAATATTAACTTTTTTTCTCTTAAAAAAAAAGTTTGTTAAGTATACTATCATTATCAATTCATAAATTAGACAATAAATAATGAGAATTTTTTAAAATTATTAATTTACGCAAATGCGTCAAATGGCTCAATTGACCCCCGCTCGGGAGCAATTGAGCCACTGCTTGGGGTCAATTGAACCATCAATATTTTAAGTATGAAATCGAACTTTCAATAAATAATATATTAATTATTAATTCTTATTATTATTATTGCACATTTTCAATGAACAATTCACACTTTATATAATACTCAAAAAGTGTAAATTTTATTAAATAATTTCTTACCCGCCGAAAAAAAATTTTGCATACCTAAAAATACAAAAGTCTCAATTTTTCAAAATTTATTGATTGTAATGATTTCAAATTTTGATCATGTATGAGTTAGGCACATTAGAATTTAATTCTAAGAGGATAGAGCATTTTTTCAATTTTTTCGATTTTTTAAGTCGAGTGGCTCAATTGCCCCGTGGCTCAATTGACCCCCTTCTCCCCTAGCTTGGATGATAAATTACAATTTTTTTTTTCTTTGGACAGAATGAAGAAAGCAACGCAGTATAGAACGTATGATAAAATACAAAATTTTGCAATCGTTCTGCATAATGAAAAGCAATTTCTTCAATAAACTGAAAAACAATTCAGTATTTTAACTCTTTTCAGTTAGATTTCCTCAGAAATCATCTCATGTCGTAATTTTAAGAAAATTTTGTCATAATATGTTTTATTTAAGCGATCGTATGTATAGTCACAGTGGAAAAAAAATTTTTCCCTCGAAATAATTGTTTTGAAAATTAAAAAAAATTTTTTTTTAAAGAATTTGTAAGTAAAAATATTTATAGCGAACAAAAATGCTTCAATATATAAAATTATAATTTTTTAAATAATTAAAAAAATTATTTAAATAATTTAAAATTATTGTTCTTATAACAATTTAAAATTTATGTTTTCTTAAATATTATTTCTTAGCTTTAGAATTGGAAGAAAAAATTATCAAAAAAAAATAACTATTTAAAAATGAAAAATAAATTTATCAAACTTTCTACTCATTGGCCAAGTGCGAGAGAGAAGATATAAGATGTTACTGAGATAGTAAACGCAAAATATATTGTAGAGTATCCTTGAAATGTAAAGAAGAGTGAGAGAGTAAGCGTGATGCAGAATGTCAAAGTTTTGAGTAAAGTTGGGAGAAGGGTGCGAGGACAGAGGGTCAGTTTTCTGACCTGGGAAGGACTAAATCTATCAAACATACAATTTACTAAGTTGTAACGAATGTTTTGTAATATGTTATGCGTTTAAATAAATTTATTTTAAACAAAATATTTTTTTTTTTTAATTTAAGTAATAATCAGAGCGAAAAATTATTTATTAAAAATACAATTTTGATTTTTTCATGTCTTAGATTTTAAAAAAATTTCCTTATTTCACCAAAATTATAGAAATGTTTTTAGTAAAAATTCGAATCGTACTAGACCATTTCTGAATAATTAATTTAAAAATTAATTATTCAAAAACGATCAAGTTAATTTTTATAAGAAAATTTTCATAATTTCAGTGAAAAATAAATTTTGCAGAGAAACTACCTTAATATTAATTTTAACAATGACAGCGATCGATTGCTTGAAGTTCATACATTTGAGCTCTGTACCTGTACTTATATTTCACAGGAGTACACAGGCAGTACACAATCAAAAGTGCTGCGAGACCAAAAATAGTCAGTGGAATTACCCACCACCACCACATTATCAAAAATTACAATCACACTGTTTTTGAAGATATATTGTAATTGCTAAAATATCACTGAGGCAACAGGAGCTCTTCTTGGTGTTGGCTAGAATAAAAAGCACCGAAAAAATTACAAAATTTCTGCAAAAAATAAAAAAAAAAATTACTGTACCTTTTTTGAATCCTTGTTCACTTCTTTTTGGTCAGATCAAAAATTAAGAATGAAAATTTGATAAAATTTTTGACAGTTTCAAATTTTTTTTTTGTACTTAAAGGAAAACTTTGGAGAGTGTTACGATGTTACCTGTCAGTCGCAAAGTAACAATGAGAAAATTTTAGTGACCGACTCCGGTTTACTGTACCTGAGAGTTGAGAATATAAACAGCGTCTGGGTGAGGTAGTACAGAAACTATACATCTCTCGTACCTTTTTCAATGCCCGGGTAAAAAACTTTATATATAATTATATTTAATTATATATTTATTACATCTAATTAATTATTGGGTTAAATTTATGGATAGAGTATTTAATATGTTCCTACGCTATTCTCTGCAACCAATTAAAATGCAAAAAAAAATCGCTAGACATAATTTTACAGCTATAACACAAGCGGTCACCCATCCAACTATTAACTCTGCTCAATGCTGCTTAACTTTGGTGATCTCTGTGAGTTTTGAAGTTTCTGTCTGCTGTGCTGCTGTCTTAGATGATGATGATTCTATGATCTACATAGTGTATCATATGAGTATCATAAATATAATATAAAAATTGATTTTATAATATATTTGGATAGTCATAATTCATAATTTATTTCTTTTACCGACTCTCATTATAATATAACACTTATTTAATTAATAAAATAAATAATGATTTTACTATTAGGTAGTAGAAAAGCAGACCGAAACATCTCATAGGAAATATAACAAATTTTGTATTTCAAAATTATTTAAACGTAATTATAAACATCATTTTACACTTTTTGTAATTATCAAGAAAAAATTTTTTTTCAAAGAAAAAATTTTTATACATGTTAATTATATATAAGCATATATAATTATATACACTTATACATAATTATATATGGGATTATATATACTTATATATAATTATATATGGGACTATATATAATTTTGCATGTCTGTATATTGCTCCATATATAGTCATATATAATTATATATAAGCTTATATACAATGCCATGTATAATCGTGTATGATTATATATAATTATATATGATTATATAGAAAAATTTTTTCTCAGGTATGTCTGTAAAAATATAAGTGCAATAAATACAGTATGGTATAAATTTTGATGTGATTGTAATTTTTGATAATGTGGTGGTGGTGGGTAATTCCACTGACTATTTTTGGTCTCGCAGCACTTTTGATTGTGTACTGCCTGTGTACTCCTGTGAAATATAAGTACAGGTACAGAGCTCAAATGTATGAACTTCAAGCAATCGATCGCTGTCATTGTTAAAATTAATATTAAGGTAGTTTCTCTGCAAAATTTATTTTTCACTGAAATTATGAAAATTTTCTTATAAAAATTAACTTGATCGTTTTTGAATAATTAATTTTTAAATTAATTATTCAGAAATGGTCTAGTACGATTCGAATTTTTACTAAAAACATTTCTATAATTTTGGTGAAATAAGGAAATTTTTTTAAAATCTAAGACATGAAAAAATCAAAATTGTATTTTTAATAAATAATTTTTCGCTCTGATTATTACTTAAATTAAAAAAAAAAAATATTTTGTTTAAAATAAATTTATTTAAACGCATAACATATTACAAAACATTCGTTACAACTTAGTAAATTGTATGTTTGATAGATTTAGTCCTTCCCAGGTCAGAAAACTGACCCTCTGTCCTCGCACCCTTCTCCCAACTTTACTCAAAACTTTGACATTCTGCATCACGCTTACTCTCTCACTCTTCTTTACATTTCAAGGATACTCTACAATATATTTTGCGTTTACTATCTCAGTAACATCTTATATCTTCTCTCTCGCACTTGGCCAATGAGTAGAAAGTTTGATAAATTTATTTTTCATTTTTAAATAGTTATTTTTTTTTGATAATTTTTTCTTCCAATTCTAAAGCTAAGAAATAATATTTAAGAAAACATAAATTTTAAATTGTTATAAGAACAATAATTTTAAATTATTTAAATAATTTTTTTAATTATTTAAAAAATTATAATTTTATATATTGAAGCATTTTTGTTCGCTATAAATATTTTTACTTACAAATTCTTTAAAAAAAAATTTTTTTTAATTTTCAAAACAATTATTTCGAGGGAAAAATTTTTTTTCCACTGTGACTATACATACGATCGCTTAAATAAAACATATTATGACAAAATTTTCTTAAAATTACGACATGAGATGATTTCTGAGGAAATCTAACTGAAAAGAGTTAAAATACTGAATTGTTTTTCAGTTTATTGAAGAAATTGCTTTTCATTATGCAGAACAATTGCAAAATTTTGTATTTTATCATACGTTCTATACTGCGTTGCTTCCTTAATTCTGTCCAAAGAAAAAAAAATTGTAATTTATCATCCAAGCTAGGGGAGAAGGGGGTCAATTGAGCCACGGGGCAATTGAGCCACTCGACTTAAAAAATCGAAAAAATTGAAAAAATGCTCTATCCTCTTAGAATTAAATTCTAATGTGCCTAACTCATACATGATCAAAATTTGAAATCATTACAATCAATAAATTTTGAAAAATTGAGACTTTTGTATTTTTAGGTATGCAAAATTTTTTTTCGGCTGGTAAGAAATTATTTAATAAAATTTACACTTTTTGAGTATTATATAAAGTGTGAATTGTTCATTGAAAATGTGCAATAATAATAATAAGAATTAATAATTAATATATTATTTATTGAAAGTTCGATTTCATACTTAAAATATTGATGGTTCAATTGACCCCAAGCAGTGGCTCAATCGCTCCTGAGCGGGGGTCAATTGAGCCATTTGACGCATTTGCGTAAATTAATAATTTAAAAAAATTCTCATTATTTATTGTCTAATTTATAAATTGATAATGATAGTAGACTTAACAAACTACCTTTTTAAGAGAAAAAAAGTTAATATTTAGTTTTAATTTAATTATAAAAAAATTGCTAAACTTTTTTTTGGCTCAATTGACCCCTCCTCCCCAACTTCAGAAATAAATTGTAAATTTTACCAAAATTATGTCTTTACAAATGCACAAAATTTTTGATCCTTTTATGAAAATGTTAATTTATCATGTCTAAAAGCTTTGTCCAAAAATCAGCTGGATACAAAATTTTTCAAAGATTTGCTCTAATTTTTTTTTTATCTTAAAAAAACACTGAATATTTTAAAGAAAAAAAAATTTTCAATTAAAATTGTTATTTTTTTGAACTACCCCATGATTTTTTATCATAGATAACTCCTAAGTTCCCAACTTAACAGAAAAAAATGGTATATTTCTCACCTAGGGCAGGAAAGTAAGAAAAGTCTCAGATCACATGTAATTGTTGACCGAGGCGAAGCCAATGCCGCGTAAATTGGCATTTTCGTTTATCGCAGTGGGAGGAATTAAAAAAAATAAATTTATTTTTCAGATCAGAATTGCTATCCCGAGTTAAGTATTGCAACACACTACCGGACATACCGTTTGATGTGAAGTTCATCAAGTACCCCTTCGACGCAACGAGGTACAGTACCGAAATAGCTTCCCTCCGACTTGAATTGCCCATTAAATACACCTTTAATTTCCAGATTCGTTCAGTACAATCCAACAACATTAGAGAGCAGCTACAAGCACGAGATTCTGACCGAGCACGACTTGGGTGTGGAAATAGACCTGATAAACCGTGACACATACGCCCTGGATCCTTGTGCCGAGCTGCACCCAGACGATGAAAGATTGCTAGAGGACGAAGTTTTCATGCCCCAGGACTCAGTGCGATCGCGCTATCACGCGAAAAGTGTATCTTGGCTGCGAAGAACGGAGTATATCTCAACAGAGCAGACCCGGTTCAATCCGCAAACCATGGACAAAGTCGAGGCTAAGGTTGGGTTCACCTTGAAGAAGAACTTCGTTTCGGAGAACCTTTACAAGGACCGCGACAGCCAGATACGAGCTATCGACAAAACCTTTGAAGACATAAAGAAACCTATCAAGAAGCACTACAGAAAAGCTGACGTCGTGCCAGTAGAAATATTGCCAGTACTTCCGGACTTCGACATGTGGAAGCATCCTTGCGCTCATGTAATCTTCGAGTCTGAAGCTGCGGTGAAGAAAACTTCACCAGCTGAGTATGAAGCTATGTCTCAAGCTGTGCTTCGGGGTGTTCAGGATGAAAATGGTGAACAGTTTGTTGCCTACTTCCTTCCTTTGGAAGAAACCGTGGAGAAACGCAGAAGAGACTTTGCTGCGGGGGTTGAGTACGAAGATGATGAAGAGTATGAATACAAGATGGCCAAAGAGTACAATTGGAATGTGATTCAGAAAGGCGCTAATGGCAATGAAGATAATTATTTCTTAGTCATGAGAAATGATGGCGTAAGTTCATTTTTAGATTTGATTTTCTGTTTTACTAGAAATTTAAATAGCGCGCTGGCAAAAACGGTTCAATTTTTGGCTTTGAGAATTTTTTTTCTGGAATTTTGAATATTATATTAATTATAATTTGTTTAAAGGTGTACTACAATGAACTTGACACTCTCGTTCGGCTCCGTAAGCGTCGTCAAGCACCTGGACAGCAGCTGAACAACACACTTTTGGCTGTTAAACATCGTCCGGTTAATGAAAATGAGCACAAAATGCATCGCAATCGAGAAAGACAACTCGAACCACCTAATGATGATGATGAAGAAGAAGAGGAAGAAGAGGAAGGTCAAAAACAAGAAGAAGAACAGGCTGAAGACCAGGAAAATGATCAAAATGGTTAATGTCTTCTATTTTTTGATCAAAAATGTCCCTAATTGTTATAATTATCATTGTGTTTATTTTGCAGAAGGCTCTCGAGCTTCTTCTAGAGCATCATCTCGATCTAGAAGCCGTTCAAGGTCACAGTCCAAATCACGCTCTCGATCAAAGTCTCAATCACGATCTAGATCACGTTCAAAATCCCAATCACGATCTAGATCACGCTCAAACTCTCCATCACGATCTAGATCACGTTCAAAGTCTCAATCGCGATCTAGATCTCGCTCCCCTTCAAAGTCACGATCTAGATCTCACTCTCGAGCTAGATCTCACTCTCAATCAAAATCAAATTCTGTCAGTCCAGCGAAGTCTTATAAATCTAGATCAGCAACTCCTTTGTCACGATCACCATCACCATCAGCATCATCTGCACGTTCAAGATCTGCCTCAAGGTCACCATCTAGATCACGCTCAAGGTCAAGATCTGTCAGTGGAAGTGGAAGTGGTAGTGGTAGCGGAAGTAGCAGTGGCTCTGAAAGCGACTAAATTACTTATTCCATCTAAATAATTGTAATTATTTTTTTAATCACTTTTTATTCGATATTCTTAATTTACTTTTTATAATCAACATTTTGGATTGTCAATAGCTTTGTTGATCAATCATATTCCACGTAATCTGTATAATTTTTTTGTAAATAGATTATATTCTGAAAAGTTATCATTTGATAAAAATTTTATTAAAATGCTCTAGAATTAACTTAATTTAGTATTTTATGAAAAATTGTAAAAAAGTCGAATGTAAAATATTTATTAAATTTTTTATCCATTTATTTATCGAAATTTAATAATAGTAATGTCTCCTGAATTCAAAATTTTATTTTAATTAAAAAGAAAACAAATAAATTAATAAATATAGTTTTTAGATTGTAAATTAAAAAAAAATAGGATTTTTTAAATTAATTTTTTTACCCTACAAAATTTCAAAATGATTCATTCATTCTTTCCCAGTTAAAAAAATCCTCAGAAAACAGTAAAAATTACGGTGTTGATCAGGTTATATTTTTTTGTAATGACTTTTCTAAATACATGTGTGTTTTAAAAATTGTCTAATTTTTTTTTTATTTTTTCCTGATGACAAAATTTTATTTTGACGACCTTTTCCAGGAGTATTCTTATAAGTACGTTAATAATTTTGTACAGTATAAATGTAAGAAAAATTTTCAAAAACCTGAAATGAAAAGTTTAATTATTTTTAAGCAATTAACGAGTTTGAGTTTCAATACAACAGCGCCTTGAGCGTGCAACTTTTTAAAACTGTAACTCCGAAATTGTTATTCAGATCAATTTGAAACTTTAGGACAATATTCTAGAGATTTTGTAGAATTTAATAAAACATTAAAAAAAAATCGATTTTTTGAATGCAATATTTTTGCTGTACATAAAAATGTAATTTCATTTCATCAATAAGGCGTTTGCGTTATCAGAATTTATAAGCTGCGTGTTCTGACAAGTAGAAATGACGTCACAAATAAATGACCAAATTTAAAAATAGAAAAATTAATTATTTATCAATTAAGTGTGACAATAATCCAGAAAACTTAACGAATCCCGATTGTGTAGCAAATAAATAGATATAAACTGGCAGGTTATAGGAAATCCCATATTATCAAGGTTGCCGCTAGGTTTAGTGAGTGGAATTCGACAGTATACATATGTATAACAGTATCTATTCTATTACGCACTTCGTCATCGACAGCTGAGTTTGTAAACTTGTGTGTTAGTCTTAAACAGCCGGCTGAGAGAACTGCGTCTAAATTCTACACGTGTTTATCGTCTAAATTTTATTAGTTTTTACAAAAAAGTGTCTTATGATTTAAATTGTGTGTGTTAATATTCCAACAAATATTTATAATTATTTGGTTGTTAATTTTCTATAAAATTTAAAGTTTATTTATCAGTTGTTACAAACAATTATTTAGAGCTGAAGTAAAAAGTGAGTTTGACGCTATCAATTAATATGATAAGTCTGGTTTTCTTAGTAAATTACTCGTAAAAAGCGACAAAAATGGGCTGAACTTAAGAAAATCATTGATTAAGAAACAAAAAATTGAGTTTAAACAATTTAAATACGAGTGACTAAAAGTTTTGACGTTTGTACGGCGACACAACGTTACTTATTAAAAATGGTGCGTAATTATTTCTACTTCACTCTGTTAATATTAATATGGCTGCAGAAATCTGTAGATGCGATAAATTTCAAGGACATCCATAATATAAACAGTATAAAGAAGTTTATCCACGGAATAACGGACCGGACACCCGCGGAATATAATATCGGCAAAGTACTAAGTAACAGTGAAAAAAGTAAAATAATCGTTGATGATTTGGTAGGACTACTCAATAATTTGAATGGTTTGGTTGATAATACCTCAAATATTACTCAAGATTTTGTAGATAATTTGAATGTTATCAATAAAAAACCTTCTGAATATACAAATCAAACAGTATTGGCATTAATGGATCATTTGCGGGATTTTGATAACATAACAAATCGAATAAACTCATATGCTGATAAATTAATTAATTTACGGAATGATTTTGGTTACAATTTGGTTAAATATTGTCCGGCAGTTCTGAATCTCTCGCGAAGTATTGCTCTTGAAGGTAAAGAAGATATTCTTAATAAACATCGGCAAATTGAAGATCGTTGGTGGGAAATCTATGTGAGTATATCCTAGGAGTTAAAAAGTAAATCTTAACAACTTATCTCACAATTTTAATCTAACTTGCCCAAATTATTTTAATTAGCTACAAGATGCACACCAACCATTTTCATATTACTATCAGAACCCTCCCTGTGGCAAAAGACTTGTAAATGGACAATTGATCTACAAATTCTACCGACAGTTGGTAACTTCTTATTTGAAGAGCTATGTACTTCGATATTATCTGGATGTCATTAACTCACAATGTCCTCATCGTAAGTACTAATCGTAAATTATTATCATAACTTTTACTTAATTATATCATATGTTTGTACTGACCTGATCTTAATAAAAATAGAAAACCTAGCAAGCATCAAAATGGATGAATTCATATTCATGAACAGTTTGCAGCAAAAAATATCATTATTGATTAACGTGGACACAAGAATTGATTTCCTTTACAGATGTGATCCACAAAATTATAATGACAGTGAGTATAACAATAATCATTCTTTGATAATTTTGCTACTTATGAGCAAGGATTAATATGAATCAAGGATGTTTTTTGTGAATTCAGGTGACGAAAAAACGTATTACGAGTTGACAAGATTCCAAGCTGTGATAGTAAAAGAGGAAGATCTGGATCTTAATCAATCTTGTAGTCATAATTGTGACTTATCGTACATTCGAGATTCAATAAATTTCACGAAATGTGATGGATATTGCAACTGTAGATACGTCGGCAGTAGTTACGAGATATGTGAACCAGTAAGTAGTTTAATTTAGTTTTCTCATTGAAAGACACGTTGATTAGAAATGTAACATGATTCATCATCCAGCCGGCCAGCGATCATTCTCCACGAAAATATCAGTGGTTCAAAGACGGGCATGGAAAAGTCTACGGTGACAACAGCACAGAATGTAAAACACCCGTTAAGAAAGTGTCCAGTACTTTGTGGGTATCAAAGCTTCGTTCATGTGATTACTGCCTGTGTAATTGCATCAAAAGAAATGTTTCGGAGGAAGACAATGTCCTATTTGTCAGTTTCAGGGAACAGGTTACTGACATCGAGAAGAATATGTAAGGAACTATGTTTGATAATCCTTAACCTTGAACAGTCAACAACTTTGAGATTACGCGTCATAGGTATGAGCTGTTTAGCTGATTTCAAATGATATTCATTTTTATCGCAGGGTGATCGTAGGAGTGAGGTTCGTCAAGAAGAACAACATGATCCATGTGCAAATAAAAGAAGCTGAGTTGAAGCCCAACGGACTGACGGGAAAATCAAGGTGGAAGGAACTGGAAGATTTTAGTTACAACAAATCAACTGACAGCTTCTACGTTAGACATTCCAACGGCTCCCAGATCCTTCTTAAAGAAGACATTGACTATGGACGTCCGTTTCAGATGTATTTAGAAAATTTGATTGCACCCGCGGGTTTTGTAATCACGGGGGTCGCATTTCAGTGTTCAAAAGAACCTAGTCCAGAGGGGGGCTGTTTTGGATTACTGGAATTGAAAATTCGTGTCACGCTTTTCGATTATTTTGAAGGCAGATTGATTGAGGATAGCCGAACGGAATGGCGTACCAATACGCATGATCCTGTGACGTAAGTATTTTTGTGTGTAGCTTATATCTTCAATCAAGTCGCGTTTAACATCAATAATATCATTGTTTCCAGTGGGCCTATTGAAGTCCGGCTGGATTATTCCGATTCGCCGACTAAGTCACCGAAGAATCGAGTAGATTGGGCGTATGGTCACTACGTTAAATTCCAACGATCTGATTTGTCAAAAGACGCCGCACAATCGATGGTACCATTTTTTGACGCTCAAGATGTCGAAGGCGAACTTGAATTTCCTTTAGGCGGAATTGGAGTCCTTCATCGTGGTCATAAAGGTTATGGCGGATTTCTTGCTTTCAAAATTAATACTATACATATTGGGCAGTATTTCAAAATGAAGTTCGAGGAAGATTAAGAATCTGTTAATGGCTGTAAAAATTGATAATTCTGTATTGGCTACATATTTATAGTTTTAATTAACTTACCATTTGTAAAGATTATTTTTAATATATATTTATTTTTAATAATTGACTGGTTACTTTTTAACTTTCCGTTATGATGTGAATCAACGCTCATTAAAAAAAGTTGTCAAGTTAAATCTTTTTAATTTTTTTATCATTTAAAATTTATCTAAAAAACAAGGTAGCTTACTATTTCTTTAAATAAAAATGAAACTTTAATTTATCAAGAACAGCGTTATCATATCACATTATATTACTTGCGTGTTCTGACAAGTAGGAATGACATCACAAATAAATGACCAAATTTAAAAATAGAAAAATTAATTATTTATCAATAAAGTGTGACAATAAACCAGAAAACTTAACGAATCCCGATTGTATAGAAAATAAATAGATATAAACTGGCAGGTCATAGGAAATCCCATATTATCAAGGTTGCCGCTAGGTCTAGTGAGTCGAATTCGACAGTATACATGTGTATAACAGTATCTATTCTATTACGCACTTCGTCATCGACAGCTGAGTTTGTAAACTTGTGTGTTAGTCATAAACAGCCGGCTGAGAGAACTGCGTCTAAATTCTACACGTGTTTATTGTTTAAATTTTATTAGTTTTTACAAAAAAGTGTCTTTTGATTTAAATTGTGAGTGTTAATATTCCAACAAATATTTACAATTATTTGGTTGTTAATTTTCTATAAAATTTAAAGTTTATTTATCAGTTGTTACAAACAATTATTTAGAGCTGAGATAAAAAGTGGCTTTGACGCTATCAATTAACATGATAAGTCTTGTTTTCTTAGTAAATTACTCATAAAAAGCAACAAAAATGGGCTGGGCTTAAGAAAATCATTGATTAAAAAACAGAAAATTGAGTTTAAAAAATTTGAGTACGAGTGACTAGAAATTTTAACGTTTGTACGGCGAAACAACGTTACTTATTAAAAATGGTGCGTAATTATTTCTACTTCGCTCTGTTAATATTAATATGGATGCAGAAATCTGTAGATGCGATAAACTTCAAGGACATCCATGATATAAACAGCATAAAGAAATTCATCAAAGGAATATCGGACAAAACGCCCGCGGAATACTATTTTGGAAAAATGCTAAGTGACAGTGAAAAAAATAAAATAATCGTCGACGATTTGGTCAGACTTCTCCGTAATTTAAACGACTTAACGGATCCTTATTATAATGCATCCAGAGAATTATCAGTTCGTTTTAACACCTTCAAAGATAATTCATTAAGAAAAAATCTAACAGCATTCAATTTCATGGATCCATTGAATGCTTTCGATAACATCGCCCGTAAAATAAATTCTTATGGCGATACATTGGTCAACTTGCGCAATCACTTTGGTTATAATTTGTCCAGATATTGTTCGGTGATTTCAAAGATAAGACTAAGTTTAGCTCAGGAGAATGAAGGAAGTATCGTTGTTGAATATAACAGAGCGAAAGATCTTAGGGGAGTTTTCTATAGTAACGGAAGGATTTCAACAGTAAGTATATATTCCTAAAATTAAGTTAATCTAGCTATTTCTTTTCTGTTCAAACTTATTTCAATTTTGAAGATGCATGTTTAATAAGGGATTACTGAAATTCTCAAGCAATAACTAAAGAATTAGTTTTTTCTTTGCAAACAATCGAATTAATCTGAAACTATCCTGATTTTTCTGATTCAATTTTTAAAGTATTCTTCATAAATTGTAATTTAAAATATTATTCAACACTAAAGGGTCTCGAAGATTACATTTCTTGTGGAAAAAGGGTCCTCTTCGGAAAACTATTCTACGACTTTTACCGACACATGGTTACTTCATACCTCAAAGAGTACGTGATACGTTATTATCTGGATATCATCAACGCACAGTGTCTTGACCGTATGTAATATTTTTCTCTTTTCTACCAACTGTACCTCTATTAACAATGAATTTTTACATGATTAGAGAAGCACCCAAGTGTGAAAATAGATGAATTTATCTTCATAAACAGATTACAAAACGAGATATCGGCAATGAAGTCCAAGCGGTCGACAACCAATGATTACCTCTGGAGATGTGATCCACCAAATTACGATAACAGTAAGTACAAAAATACTTATTGAAATTGCGTGATTACTTCATGCACGGATTGAATTTTAAATTACTAATCATGCAGTGAGAAATTAATGTGCATTATGCTTCAGGAAACGGATCGCTGTATTACGAGATGACTCACATGATACAAACGGTGATAGTAAAAGAGGAAGATCTGGATATTCATCGGTCTTGTAGTCATAATTGTGACACAAGGTACATTGAAGATTCGATGAATTATACGGAATGTGATGGATACTACCATTGTCGTTACGTCGACAGTAGTTACGAGATATGTGAACCAGTAAGTAGTTCAATTTAGTTTTCTCATTGAAAGATGCGTTGATTAGAAATGTAACATGATTCATCATCCAGCCGGCCAGCGATCATTCTCCACGAAAATATCAGTGGTTCAAAGACGGACATGGAAAAGTCTACGGTGACAACAGCACGGAATGTAAGACACCCGTTAAAAAAGTGTCCAGTGCTCTGAAGGTATTCAAGTTTCGGTCATGTGATTACTGCCTGTGTGCTTGCATCAAAAAGAAACCTTCGAGGGAAGACGATGTCCTATTTGTCAGTTTCAGGGAACAGGTTACTGACGTCGAGAAGAATATGTAAGCAACTATGTTTGATAATCCTTAACCTTGAACAGTCAACAACTTTGAGATTACGCGTCATAGGTATGAGCTGTTTAGCTGATTTCAAATGATATTCATTTTTATCGCAGGGTGATCGTAGGAGTGAGGTTCGTCAAGAAGAACAACATGATACATGTGCAAATAAAAGAAGCTGAGTTGAAGCCCAACGGACTGACGGGAAAATCAAGGTGGAAGAAATTGGAAGATTTTAGTTACAACAAATCAACTGAAAGCTTCTACGTTAGACATTCCAACGGCTCCCAGACCCTTCTTAAAGAAGACATTGACTATGGACGCCCGACTTGGATGCATCTAGAGGACCTGATCGCACCCGCGGGTTTTGCAATTACTGGTATCGCACTTAGGGACTCCAACCACCCCCCACCGGAGGGATGGTGTTTAGAATCGATCAGATTGAGGATTCGTGTCACTGCTTTGGACTTCTTCGAAGGTACTTTAATCAAGAACCAAACGGAGTGGTCTCCTAGGACATGCAGTGGATCGCGGTGAGTTTCTTCATGTGTTTTCAATCAAGTATCTGCTACTTTGATGCTACTGATATTCTGTTTTTAGATATTCCGACGAGACTGAATTTGAACTGGATTTGCCCACTAAATCGCCACAAAACACTATCGATAAGTATAGGAGTAACGTTCTATTTCAATATTCGGGCTTGACTAAAGACGCTGGGCAAACAACAGTACCATTCTTTGACGGTCAAGATGTTGAAGGTGATCCTGAATTTCCTTTAGGAGGAGTTGGGGTTATCTATCGTAAAAGGAAAGGTTATGGTGGATTTTTGGCTTTTAGAATTTTTATGCCAATATTTGGACAAAATTTTAAAAATGACTTGTATGAAGAATAAATTTTATATTTAATTTATCTACAAAAAAATTTGAACAAATTCTAAAATTGGATCGTAAATAAAGTAAACTTTTTACGATTTATTTTTTATAATTATTTTTTCAATTTATTATTTTCGTGTACAGCGGATAAATTTTTTTTTAAATCGACGTATAACACTATAATGTTTTACCAATATTTAAGTCTGTTACATTCTTCAACATCTCTATTAACCATTCACGCATAATAGCTGAGTACTTCTCGTTCTTCAACACAATGTCCATGTAAGCAAATTTTATTTTGGGCACAAGAAGTACCATCGGCCGCTGGTCTGCCATTTTGGGTACGTCGATTACGCTGGGAATTCTGACAAACTAAAGTTTGACACATACTTTCTTCCTTTAGTGGAATTGTATAGTCTCCTCTCGCAGCACATTGTGCCTCTGGACTTATCAATTTTCCTGGTAATAATCTTGGGAGTGGTTTGATATTTCTACCCCCAGGCTTTGTCCATACGCAGTTCGCAGATTCCATTCTGAGAATAATTAATTAAAAAATCAAAAGGTGAATCAATTAACATGATTTTGTATTAGTAGAGGAAGGGATCAATTGAACTATGAGACAATAGAACAAGTCAAAATTTTTTGAAAATCGGTTGAGCCGATCAGAAGTTAAAAAATTATTATCTCGTTTTAATTTGAATAATAAAAAATTGCTAAACTTTTTTGGGTTCAATTAACTCCCCTCCCTCTACTGAATTGAGCAGCCTACCGTAAAGTTCTTCTTATTTGAGTCTTAGAGCAGCTTGAAAAAGAATGTGAATATGGTGATTTATCATTGTAGATACTCGAATCAGCCAAAATTGCACCCTGTTGTGGAGAACATTCACTTGCTACACCAAGTTTACCATCGTGATAAGAACCAAGTCTAAAATAGGTTATTATTAAGTGTATCAGTTCATAAATATTGATAAAATATCGAATTGAGTACGCACATGTGTCCCAGTTCATGAGCAGCCGTACGAATAGCTTGATAATTTCCTATGTCAGTAAGAAGCCCGCATTTCAAAACTTGACCGGCATAAATGTGTGTTTGACATATTTGTCCTACCTTAGCAATACCAGCTATGCCGGCTTCAAACGACCCTTCTTTTGTTTCGCCCAACTTATAGGTACTGTAATAAACAAAACAAGATCAAGTAGAATGTATGTCTATAAAAGGTATCAATATAAATATCAATATTTCATAAATATGATATATAGAAAATATCATGTGCGTGTAAAGATTACTGAAATATTTGCTTACCCAATCATTGTGAAAGATGCGTCATAAGACCAGATCTGGAATTTATTCACATCCTTATTGCTTTGAAATAACCATTTACCCATTTCGTTTAATGTTACTCCTGCTTCAAGATCATAACCGAAAGGCTTGATGTAGTCAAGAGCTGCTGGATCCTAAAGCGGATCATTTTTGAAATTGAACGTTATTATTTGTTGTACGCAAGGAAAAGTTATTTAATTGAAAAAAAAAAAAAAAAATAAAAAACGTACTTGAGCGACAGCTATTGTTGCGATATTTAACCTGATCTCGGGATCTTGAAAATCTCTGTATAACGTATCAACGCTATTCCAAAAAGCAATTACATAAATAACCATATCAGTCATATCACGTTTCATTATTCTAAACAAACCATATTCAACTAGTACGAGAATTTCAATATATGCTGTTGAATGATCATCGTAGCCCCATTCTTGTTCATTTGGATAGGATCTCTGTACTCGGAACAATGCTGCAAGCAAAAAATACCGAGGCTGAATAATTTTACAATTGATCAACCATTTATACACAGAGAAAAAACGATTTGATTAAAAAAAATTAGGAAAACGGTTGAAGGCCATCCCTGCATTAGAGAAGGCCATCCCTGCAACTTCCCGCCAATTCGATACCTACGTTTGAAATTGTACTTATGACGTTTTTGAGCTCTTTGAGCTCAATAGTACTCTTCACAATGATTTTTTTGTATCAAGAATATTTTTCTTGAATGAAAATATTTTTTTTCTCAGTGTATAAGAAAATTTTATGATACTTACGAGCTGTTACGTTTCCATCGTCAATACTTGGAATTTTATGGATTATATGATATGATTTATCATCGTATTCTGAATCGATTTCATCATCGACAGATCTGCTGGACCGATTTAGATCAAATGATTTTTTGAGGTGAGAAGGCATTGGATTAACATACCAATTTTTATACCCAACAATTCCGCTCTAAAATCAATCGTTTAAATTTGAATATAATGGTGCTCAAAGTTCACTTTAAAATTTTATTAATATTCTTAACATAGTTACCATTTCTCTTTGTCCATTTTGTTCTTTGATAGACAAAGTGATTCCGTGACGTTTTTCTTGAAAAATAGTTTTCTTAATCATTTCCATAGTCTAAAAACATATTAAGTACAACATAGTATATAGACGCATTGCGAGGAACATAAAGTGATTTTATTGTATAAACTTACAATTCTCGAATCTTTTACTGTGTAATCTCCAGGCTTCCCATTTTTAATGGTACGAATCTCTTGAATTCGGGTTCTGTCTGTCACTAACACATCATCCAACGGAGTCAAGTAATGATTAATTTCTTCGCCAAAAGCTCTAATATGTATGTGATGTCCCGATTGAGCGTCTCTTTTCTGAATTCTCGCTGACTTAATCTCGACTACTTCGTAAGGTGGTACTGCAATTTCATTGCAAGAATCGTACAAATTAATTAGCTTTACTCAAATTACAGATTTAGTTCCTGTGAATGTATCAAAAGTTGTGTTTATTACTTACCGTCCGTTTTTGCTGTACGAAAAATCTTGAATCTTTCTTCAGGTGTCATCTGAAGATGGATCTACAATAAAAATCAATGTTTTTTATTCCAAAATCATCATCCGCTCATAAAAATCATATTTTAAGAAAATCTTTCGCTTTTATGTTTCTAAGAATTAACTCAATATAAAAATACGTTAATTCGAAAAATTACCTCGGGAAGTAACGCTCCAAAAACTGGACCAACAATCGCGAGTCCAGCAATAATAATTTGGATTGAATTTCCTGAGGAAAAAATTTTTTTAAATTAGTCTTCTTTGAATTATAATTAAAGCTTAACGGAGTCTCATCGTACTTACCAATCATTTTGATACTCTCGATTTTTTGATCGATTTTTTTCGAGTGAAGACAATTTTAACAACTCGAATACTCTAGTGGTTTTTAAACTAATTTTACCGATTATAAATATCATCGTGAACCTTCAAATTAGCTGTTCAAATACTTGTAGAGTCACTTCAAAAATAATCAATTACTTTTTTTATGACGCTGACTGTTTGCTGTCAACAACATAAATCCAAAAGACTGTAAGTTCTGCCTACAATAAATACGTCAATAAATTTTTATCGAAATAGTATTAGCTTAACAAATATAATAGTCGTCTATAATTTGTCTAGTATACTTATCAATAAATTTTTCTGCTGCTTATTTAGATAGTATATCAATCAATTAAAAATTCACATGCATTCAGTCATAAATACTATGATTTTTTATTCATAGTGATATAGCACCTGATTAATGAATTACAGGTAGCCTTGAAAAGTCAATGGAATATATGTCGCATCCCACACTAAAGCAATCACTTTTGACCTCGACCCTTTTTGATTTGGCTGAAAGTTTTTTATTTTTTCCAACCTTACAAAAGTTTAGAATTTTTCTAAATTTTTTTTTATTTAATTAAAAATTAACTAGGATTTTTTCAAGGTGATCTCTATTAAATTTCTATTTTTTTTTCTAGCCTAATTTCTCGATATACAATTGAAAAATTTTTGTTAGTTCAATTATTCTACTAAAAAGTCTTCTGAAAGTAGCATCGTGATCAGCGATCCAATTTCTCTAAAAATAAAACAAAACAGAAAAGTTAAAGATCGTTTGTTGAGATGGATCGTGCAAGATACTTAAACTTGGGTACTGGTAACATCACCCCTCCCAGCCGGGCGATGCTCAATTCACAAATAGGGATGAGCATGTTTCGCAAATAGTTAGGAAAAGGATCTAACGCCGGGATAAAGTGGTATCGGAACGAGACGATCGTCGAACAGATGCCGGAGTAATAAAACAAGAGCTTCCTTTCTCTGAGATAACTTTTTAACGGCTCTACCGATCAATTTCAAAATCTAATTAGCTCTTAACCTTGAAAAACCACGTCGACCGCTGCCGGTCCGGTCAAAATCGGTTGATTCGCTCGTGAGTTATCGTTGTCGAAAAAAATTCGAAAAAAGTGTTTTTTTGGATTAACTTTTAAACGGCTTTACTGATCGATTTTAAAATCTAATCAGCTCTTAACCTTGAAAAACCACATCGAATGCCGTTTTGAAAATCAAAATCGGTTGATTCGTGCTGAGTTATCGTTGTCTAAAGAAAACCAAAAAAACTGTTTTTTCGGAATTACTTCGAAATTCCTAGATCGATCAATTCGAACTTGAAAGTTCTTTATGGGGCCTTAAAAACCGCGTCGATTGCCGCCAAGAACGTGGGAATCGGTGCATACAGTCAAAAGTTATTGCGATTTGAAAATTCAAAAATAGTGTTTTTTTAAATCTCTAGCAGACTTTTGAGCTCAAAACTCTAGAAAAGCTATTTCTTTGAGCTCGGAGAGCTCAAAATGACACGAAAATTATATTTTTGAGCTCGAAGAGCTCAAAAACGCAATAAGTGAAATTTTGAGCGCTTAAGTATGGAACCATCAGCGGGAAGTTGCAGGGATGGCCTGTAGGGTCAACCGTTTTCCTAATTTTTTTTTTAATTTTCAAAGTTTCAAGGATTAATGCCTCATATACTATTTATTTTTTAATTTTAGGAATATTTATGGGTTCTTTATTTTAATTTATCGAATATTGACTACTACAGTTGTTGTGACTCAACTGGAGCGAAAGGACTTCCTTAATTGTAACAATAAATTTTATATAAAAAAAGTATTTTCTTAAAGAAATATATTTAACCTAACTTCTAAGGGAATGCTAAAGTAGACCGAACTTTTCTCTCAGTGGCTTCCCTGAGAAGCCGTTAAATCTCATGTTGAATGTGATGTATTAACTCTTCTTTCTTCGGGAATTTTTGCTTCGCTGTATTACATAATTTTATTACATCGTCCTGGCAGGATTTCTTCGTCTTATAGACGTATCTTTTGACGTATGCGTTATAAAAATCTTGATAACTCATTTTAAATTAGTAAGAGCATGCACTGAGTCGAGTAAAACATTTACAAGAATAAACAAAGCAGGTTGGAACCTGTCCGTGTGTCGCTGCCACTCAGCTCGTACGCTCTCGTTCATCGAGTCGCGCGTTCAGCTGATAGTGGCGCGAAAACAAAGAACGGGTTACACTGTACCGTAAATTCAGATTAAATTGAGCTATTTGGTATAAAACAAATATGGTGGTTTGACAGTGAGTAAATGTATAACGTCGAAGTATGAATGAAATTATTTTCTTTCGAACGAATTAATAAATGATCTTAATCGTATTACGATTACGCTTAAGATAAAATCTTAAGCATGTACAATCTGGATTAAATGGACCAAAATAGTATAATTTTTTTTTGTTTCAATCAGTAAAAAAATTGCGTGATATTTGCCGAGACCCCCCCTCTCTCCAACGTAAGATTAGATGAGATTTGACTCGACCCCCTCCCCCCTTAAACACCTCACGTAATTTATGGACGCCCCCTTTAGAAATCTATCAGTTGTAGACAGTCTCATGCCGTAATTTTAAGAAAATATTGTCGTAATATGTTTCATTTTATCGAGTAATGTCGAAAAATGGGATTGACTCAAAAGTTTATGAATATATATGTGATATAACGCGCCATGTCAGCAGGATTGCGCCCACAATTCACAACCGATCTTTATGAAATTTTGTGGGTTCGTTCTGTGGATCAATACCAAATAAAGTTTGAAGATGAGCAAAATCAGCCAATTAGTTTACCAGTTGTAGGTGTTTGAAAATTTTTTTCATTTCAAAAAAATTTTAACTTTCGTACATTTAACGAGAATAATTTTCCAGATGTAGCAGGTAGATAAAATCTATCAAATTGATTTTAAACTTTATCTAATTACCTTCAATTGAAACTATCGTTTGTCTGGTTTTAATTATCTTCAATTTGAGCTATTTTTCATTGCCTTTTGATGCTTTTTTCAATTTATTTCGCAGTTCGGAAAATTAAAAAAAATCAAGAATAAATTGATTTTTAGCTTTTATCATCAAATTACTTTCATCTGTTACAAATTCTATTTTTTGAGTAGATGTCTTAAAATATCTATTTGTTGTAGTCGGTCTCAAATCGTTGTTTGCAAAAAATATAATAAAAAATAAATTTTAAGACATTATTGCCTATTAATTTAGTGTTTTTTTCAATATTTAAACAAGAAATCTACCTATCCATAACAGGTGTAACCGAATTTTGTACATAAACACGCCGGAGACAAAATTTTCCTTATTTCTTGAATAACATTAATGTTGAGTATCAATTATTATAGTACGTGCAATTAAATTATTTATTTTTTACTTACTAATTACTTACAACCTTTTATGGCAGCAAAATTGCAATCAACCACAGAAAAAGCTCCTAAATGAATAACAAGCAATCTAGAAAACAACCGTTGGTTAAAGAATAAAAATAACAATAACTCATTACATTTTAAAATTCACCACTCATTTCATTTCTCATTCCCCGATAGAAAAACATATCCTCAGCAAGTTATAGCAGTGAAAAAGGGGAAAGAGAAGTAGCGATTGGTGGGGCGTTTTCCCTTGACATCGTTCGCTCAGAAAACCCTTTGCTATTCCAGCTTCCAGCGCCTCACACGCTCATTTATAGCAGAAGTAGCAACCAGTACTTTTGCGAGTCGGAGTCGAGTCATATATGGGTTTCCGCGTTATTCCCATTTAGACAAAGTATCCGAGAGCATTATCTTCGTGCATAATGCAAACACCAGGCGCACGAAGCCTCTTCCACCCCCTGGCCCTCCCCCAGTGGCGCCCATTCCAAAGTCAGTGTTCCTCCCACGTTACCCGAACTCCTTCAACCCTCCACCTTCTTTGCTATCCTTATATCTACGCAAGCGCTAAAAAATACATCTACACTCGTTCCCTTAGAATCTCTCACAAGAAATTCTCTTCTACCCCCTTCCAAAGTATTTCGTATGTTATTTTATTGTGTTGTGACTCAATAGTATTGCTCGGTAGTATGACTGCTTTTCCCCGTTTCTGTATTACGTATGCCTACTATCCAGGAACTTTAGTACCCCGCTACAGCCGTAGTAGTACTCACTTCTGCCACCTAAAAACACAAGCAATATATGCAGATACAACTCAGTACTTAGCATTAAGGCCAAAGAATACATCCGCACTCGTTCCCTTGGAATCTCTCACGTGGAATTCTCTTCTACCCCCTTCCAAAGTATTTCGTATGTTATTTTATTGTGTTGTGACTCAATAGTATTGCTCGGGAGTACGACTGCTTTTCCCCGTTTCTGTATTACGTATGCCTACTATCCAGGAACTTTAGTACCCCACTCCAGCATCCAGACCGTAAACCGGCATCCCCTTCTTACCTACTCACTTCTACCACCTAAAACACAAGCAATGTATGCAGATACAACTCAGTACTTAGCATTAAGTATTAAAACGCAAAAAGGGATCACGTATTATCACTGACTACCGCAGAGCAAGCATTATATCATACGTGCCAGCTTGGGACCAGAATTTATTTATTGCCACTGAATTTTTATTTCAAAATATTATTCCTTTTTCTGGTATTACGGGTGGAATTCCCACCGAATTCAATTGTGATTAGCTATTGTATTACACTTATTTACTTTTGGCTTATTAAAACAAAGTCTTTAACAAATTATTGGACTACGATATTGAGTTTTTTTAATAAAAAAGCGACATGGATAGATTTCTTGTTTGAATGTCGTAAAATTTATCTTTTATTATATTTTTGCAAACGACTACAACAAATGAATATTTAAAAACATCGACCCGAAAAATAGAATTTGTAACAGATCAAAGTAATTTGATGATAAAAGCTAAAAATCAATTTATTCTTAACTTTTTTTTAATTTTCCCAACGAAATAAATTGAAAAAAGTATCAAAAGGCGACAAAAAATAGCTCAAATCAAAGATAATTATCTGAATTTTAACACAAATTTAACAGATTTAAGCTATTTTTTACGGCGTAAAAATTATTTGAAGAAAAAGGGCCGAAAAACGTTAATGTAAAATTTTTTTAAATTTTCAAATTCCCGGTATTAATTAAAATAAATAATAGTTAAAAAAAATTAAAAAACACGCTTTTTATAAAAAACCGAACTAAAAAAATAGAAAATTAGTTTTAATAAATTGAAATTAAGAATAGTGTTAAAAATTTCAATAAATGTAATTAACAATAGTGTAAATAAAAAAAAATGTATTTTATTTTAAAAAAAAAGCGTTAGGTGCTTTTTAAGATATTATTAAAATGATAATCACTCTACTCATATCTGCCAATACAATATTTATAACTATTGACACCATGCACGCTTTTTTTAAAATAAAATACATTTTTTTTTATTTACACTATTGTTAATTACATTTATTGAAATGTTTAACACTATTCTTAATTTAAATTTATTAAAACTTATTTTCTATTTTTTTAGTTCGGTTTTATAAACACAACTTTTGATACATTCACAGGAACTAAATCTGTAACTTGAGTAAAGCTAATTAATTTTTACGATTATTGCAATGAAATTGCAGTACCACCTTACGAAGTAGTCGAGATTAAGTCATCAAGAATTCAGAAAAGAGACGCTAAATCGGGACATTACATACATATCAGAGCTTTTGGCGAAGAAATTAATCATTACTTGACTCCGTTGAACGATGTGTTAGTGACAAACAAGACCCGAATTCAAACAATTCGTTGCGATTCCCCTGATAGTCATAAAAATTTCACGGTCACTGACGTTCCTATGGTAAGTTTATAGTAAAAAATCACTTTCTGCATCACACAATGAGTTTACATCTTGTGTTGTATTTAACATGTTTTGAGACTAAGGAAATGATTGCGGTTTACATTTATGAAAAAAAATCTCACGGAATCACTCTAACTATCAGAGACAATAATGGACGTACAGAAATGGTAACTATGTCAAGAAAATTAATCAAGTTAAAAAAATAAACTTTGAGCACCATTGTATTCAAAATATCAAAATTTGAACGATCATTTTATTCAAAATTCAGAGTGGAGTTATTGGATACCAAAATTGGAAGGTTCGTCCGTTGTTAAACAAAAGATTAAATCGTGAAATTCAATTCCCCACATTTGGTAATGATAAATTCGCAGAGGAAGACAAATCGTATCATATTATTTATAAAATACCAAGTACTGACGATCAAAATTCGACGAACCGTAAGTAACCAATCTTTTTTATATCAATGCACTAAGAGAAAATTTATTTGTTTGAGAGATTCCGTATTTTTTGTTTGCAGCATTGTTCAGAATCAAGAGATCAAATTCGAAAGTGCAAAGAACACAAAATTCTTATCATAAAATAGCATACCCCGAAATTCTCGTAATAGTTGATTACGATTTGTTCAAATTTATGAATTTTGATATGTTTGAAACTATTGCTTACGTTATTGCATTCTGGAATAGTGTGGATATATTGTACCGGGATTTAGATGATCCTCAGATCAGGATAAATATCGCTACAATAGCTGTCGCACAAGTATGGTTTTTTTTTTATTTTCAACTAAAATTTGCATTGGAGTGTAGAGCAGTACACAAGCTTAAATTCACATCAAGCATGATAACATTTAAATTTTGAAATCGTTTTGCTTTAGGACCGAAGAGTTCTTCACTACATCCAACCAGTTAACCAAGTTGGAGTTGATGAAAATAAGACATTACATCAAATGGGTCGATGGTTATATAGAAATGGCGATGATAAAAAATTCCCGATCTTATCTTACGACGCATCTATTACTATGATGGGGTAAGTAAAGATTCTTAGTTCAAGTATTTTTCTACTCAAATCAAGAAGATAAAATTCTTCAAAATTGTTTACTCGATTCAAGTAAATTTTTTCTTCTGTTGACGCGATTTATCCCCAGGTAACATGTGCTCGAGCAAGATTTAGGTGTCACTGTCTTGAGCAAAACTCCTAGTTGCTAATGTCTTTTTTTACATACGGGGCTTGCTAAAGTTCAAGTAGAAAGAACTGGTTTAAGATTTGTATATAACTAGCTCAAGACATCTTGTGCAAGAATATGAGGCAAGTCTAATGCAAGGTGCATTGAAAAACCTTTTGACGCATTTTTTTGATTGTTCAAGACTTGTCAATTGAATTCGCTACAAGTATTTGGAGCAAGATCCATAGGTGGAAAAAGACACTAACAACTATCGAAATTGAGACTAGACTTGCTCAAGCCTTGACAAAAATTGCTATGTGGGTCCGATTTGATCTTGATTGGTTTATTGCAGATATTATGATTTGGGCGAAATAGTCAATGGATCGTTTACTGGAAAGACCGCCGATGGTAATGCTTTTACCAAGAGTGTATGTGAATATTCCCCTCTTCGTAAAAAAGTATCGAAATTGGGGATTTTCACAGATTCAGGAAATTACCGAGCTGTTCGAACTGCAGTTCAAATACTAGGACAAATGTGGGTACTTAACTCTACATTTCATTGATATTTACGTGATAGACTAAATAAATAACCTGTTATAGACTTGGTGCTCTTTACGATGGTGAAGGAAATGATTGCGATCCAGCCAAACACCTACTTATGACACGTCCGGGGACTCCCACTGATATCAAAAGAACATATCCACTGCGGTTTTCAGAGTGCAGTAAAAGGCAATTTAAAGAATTTTTAAAGTAGGTTGTTCCATACAGAACTGCAAAACTACGTCAATTTATAAGTACACATTTTGATTTTTTAATTGAATTCTTATAGCCTAAGATCTTCTTCTTGTGTATGGAATGATCCCAAGATTGGAGAGACCAAACCACTTCCAAGACTACTACCAGGAAAAATCATATTAATTGAAGAACAATGTACTGCTAAACTAGGATATGTATATCCAGTCATGGACGATAATATGTGCCAAACTCTAGTATGTAGAAATTCGTGGAATGATACTTTTTCTGATGGCAGACCAGCGGCCGATGGCACTCCTTGCGCCGAAAATAAAATTTGCTTACATGGATTTTGTGTTGATGCAAGAGAAGTCATGAAATACCATAAAATCCCTATAAACTGAAAAAAAAGTATTTTAATAATCAAATCGAAATATCAGTCAGTTCAAGGTCTATACTCGGCGCAGTAATACTATAAGATTATCAAAAAAAATATTCGTAGTAGCAAAATACTTTTTTCTCAGTGTACCTTTCGACCCTCTATAGCAGACTATATTTTCTATGTTTGATCAAATTCTCTAACTGTATATGACAATCCTATCTTCCACCATAAATTTTTATCCGACCAATGATAAAAAACTTCAGTGATAAGCATATTTAAATGTTAGTGGGATTAATTCAAAGTATATTTTCAATATATTGTAAATAGGATTGATTTTAAATATATTAAATATTTTAACTTACCTTACAATTCTCTACATGAATTGATAATTTCTAATTTTAATATAATAATCTATGTAAGTTTTAAGATTGGTTGTGACGAGATGGTTATTTACATCCTGTTTTTGTACACTACGCAGATGATCGCGCAGACCTGCGCATAAGAGATGTAAGCGTTGCAATAGTGGGAACATCAAAACAAGTCGAATACGAGAATAAACTATATTTAAATATATTGTCACAGTATTAATCATTTAGTAAATCCAAATGTGCATGCTTCAAGCATTCATACTTAGGATTCTTCAATAATTATTTGTTAAACGTCAATTAAAAAAAAAAAAATCTGAAAAACGGTTGACCTAAAGGCTATCCCTGCAACTTCCCGCTAATTTCTAACACCAAGCGTTTATATATGATGTTTTTGAGCTCTCCGAGTTTCGGAGTTATCAGAAAAAAACACTTTTTTCGATTTTTTTCGTCGATATCTCACGAACAAATCAACCGATTTTGACGCACTTGAGCTTGATCGACGAAGTCTTTCAAGGTTAAGAGCTGATTAGTTTTTGGTATCGATCAATCTAACCGTTTAAAAGTTATTTCAAAAAAACCACATTTTTAAAAATTTTTTTTCTTAGTTTTTTTTAGATTTCTCAAAATCTACTGGTCCGAATCAGTTCCAACTCACAGGAAATCTAAGTTTGGTGAAGCCGTAGTGTCAATAATGTATGCTTTTTCCTTCGACTTTCGACTTACTTGGACTAACACCGCGGCAATTGCCAGAAACAGAATGATAATCAACTTCATGACGAACTATCAGCAAACAAAAAGAAACGTATTAATCGCATCCGGCGAACAAACGTAGTATATAAAGATGTCGTGTAAACGTAATAAAATTCAAAGTTTTCAATACATTCAGTTCCACAGTACTAAATATTGCTACACCTATTTTCGTTTAGTGTCACGATTAAAAAACGACAATAAGATTATTCGTCACGCGATAACGATCCGTATGATCGTGTACATTGAAAAACAATAAAAATCAATTCGTTTATGTATTTACATCTGTTTTTTTTAATCTCAATTATCGTAAAATGTAGAATCGATCAACTACAAGAGATTTCGATGTTATTTTTCATACCGAGTACTTGGTCATAGTAATCGACGATGGAATCGTCTTAATCGTGAGAGGCGATGAGCACCAAGGGAGCTTATTGGTCCAATTAAATTAGTGTTTTAAGGTGATGTGCGATAAAAGCGTCATTAATAACATTATATTGTAATTTTACTAGTACTCAAAGCTTTGGATGGCTGTAATAAATCATTATTGAATTATTTTACCGAAAAAAAAAAATCTTTAAGAATTTTATATTTTTTTTTAATTTGCCAAAAAAAATTCTCAAAAAATTGATTAAATTGTCAGAAATAAATCTTGAGTTCAGTTTTTTTTAATTTTAAGACACTTTAGTAACTTAAAAAAATTAATATTTTTAAAAATTTCTCAAAATTTACTGGTCCGAATCGGTTCCAACTCACAGGAAATATAAGTTTGGTGAATCCATTTCGAATGACGCCAACCGGGATCAGAAAAGATTTTTAAGGCCTCAAAACGTCGAGATCTGTTGAAAAATCGATTTTTGCAAAACGGGGTAAAAACAATAACTTCCCGATTTTTCAAAAATCTTCGATTTTCTTAGCGGGAAGTTAAAAAAAAAAATCAAAAATGGTCAAACAAATTCTGAACTTTTATAAGGTTGGAAAAAAAAAAACTTTCAGCTAAATCAAAAAGGGGCGAGGTCAAATGTGCTTGCTTTAGTGCGGAATGCTATATATATTCCATTGACTCTTCAAGGCTACTTGTAATTCATTAATCAGGTGCTATATCACTATAAATGAAAAATCATAGTATTTATAACTGAATGCAGGTGAATTTTCAATTGATTGATATACTATCTAAATAAGCAGCAGAAAAATTTATTGATAAGTATACTAGACAAATTATAGACGACTATTATATTTGTTAAGCTAATACTATTTCGATAAAAATTTATTGACGTATTTATTGTAGGCAGAACTTACAGTCTTTTGGATTTATGTTGTTGACAGCAAACAGTCAGCGTCATAAGAAAAGTAATTGATTATTTCTGAAGTGACTCTACAAGTATTTGAACAGCTAATTTGAAGGTTCACGATGATATTTATAATCGGTAAAATTAGTTTAAAAACCACTAGAGTATTCGAGCTGTTAAAATTGTCTTCACTCGAAAAAAATCGATCAAAAAATCGAGAGTATCAAAATGATTGGTAAATACGATGAGACTCGGTTAAGCTTTAATTGTAATTGAAAAAAGACTAATTTAAAAAAAATTTTTCTCAGGAATTTCAATCCAAATTGTTATTGCTGGACTTGCGCTTATTGGTCCAGTTTTCGGAGCGTTACTTCCCAAGGTAATTTTTCAAATAAACAATTTTTTTATTTTGAGTTAATTCTTAGAAACATAAAAGCGAATGTTTCTCTAAAAATATGATTTTTATGACTGGTGATGATTTTGGAATACGAAACATTGATTTTTATTGTAGATCCATTTTCAGATGACACCTGAAGAAAGATTCAAGATTTTTCGTACAGCAAAGATGGACGGTAAGTAATAAACACAACTTTTGATACATTCACAGGAACTAAATCTGTAACTTGAGTAAAGCTAATTAATTTTTACGATTATTGCAATGAAATTGCAGTACCACCTTACAAAGTAGTCGAGATTAAGTCATCAAGAATTCAGAAAAGAGACGCTCAATCGGGACATCACATACATATTAGAGCTTTTGGCGGACTCGAATTCAAACGATTCATTCGAATTCCCTTGATAATAATAACGATATTAATGTCGCTGATTATCCTGTAGTAAGTTTATAATAGAAAGTCACTTTATGCTATTCGCATTGATTCTTCATCATGTGTTGTATTTAACATGTTTTTAGACTATGAAAATGCTTACGGATTACATTTATCAAAATAAAACTCTCGGAATCACTTTATCTATCCAGGAGAATTATGGACGTTTAGAAGTGGTAAATATATTAACAAAATTAACCAAATTCAAAAATAAACTTTAAGCCCCATTGTCTTCAAATCATTCGAATTTAAACGAGTATTTCATTAAAAATTCAGCGCGGAATTATTTGGTACCGCAATTGGAATATTAGTCCGCTGCCTGCTAAATTCAGAAGACTATATACTTTAAATCGGTCCAGCAGATCTGTTGATGAAATCGAACCAGAAAACAAATCGTATCATATTATTTCAAAAATACCAAGTACTGACGCTCAAAACGTGATGAACCGTGAGTAACAAATCCTTTTTATTTCAATACACTGAGAGAATAATTTATTTCAATCGAATGACCCGTGAAAATATATTTTAATTCGATCTGATCATTATTAACAATTAACAAATCTTATTTTAATGAATTAAGTGGACGAATTCAATCAAATAAACTGAAATAAAATAGTATTTGGTTAAAAGTAGTCAAAATTTACATTAAACAAATTTGTTCATATTAAATACGCATTTGTAAGTTATTTTCAATATATTGAACAAATTATTTTCTCAGTGTGATTGATTTCGTATTTTTTGTTTCAGCATTGTTCAGAATCAAGAAATCAAATTCGAAAGTGCAAAGAACACAAAATTATAATCATAAAATAGCATACCCCGAAATTCTCGTTATAGTTGGACACACTTTGTTCTCCGTAATGGGTTCTAATATGCTAAATATTATTACTTATGTTATTGCATTCTGGAATAGTGTGGATATGTTGTACCGAGATTTGGATGATCCTCAAATCAGGATAAATATCGCTACAATAGCTGTCGCTCAAGTATATTTTTTCCATTTTTTTTTATTCTAAATGAAATTAAAATTTGCTTGAAAGTGTAGAGCAAAACACAATCTTAAATTCACAGCAAACATAATAACATTCAATTTTTAAAACCGGTTTGTTTTAGGACGAAAGAGTTCTTTCCTACATTAAACCAGGTGATGCAAATAAGACATTACATCGAATGGGTCAATGGTTATATAGAAATCGCGATGATAATAAATTTCCGATCTTATCTTACGACGCAGCTTTTACAATGCTGGGGTAAGTAAAGATTCTCCGTTCAAGAATATTTCTACTCAAATCAAGAAAATAAAATTATTCAAAATTATTTACTTGGTTCAATAAATTTTTCTTTCTGTGCAAGCGATTTACCCGACTTGATTTTAATTGGTTTATTGCAGCATCTATGATTTGGGCAAACTAGTACATGGACAGTTTGAACATTACGTAGATGGTATAGCTTTCCCCCAGAAAGTATGTAATACTACGTCTGATTCTAACAAAGTGTGGAAATGTGGGTTTTTCACAGATTTGGGAAATTACCAAGGTATTCGGACTGCAGCTCGAGAACTAGGACATTTGTATATACTCAATCTTATATCTCATTATTATATTATATTTATGAGATGATAGACTTAATAATAACTTGTTTTAGACTTGGCTCTCTCTATGATGGTGAAGGAAATGATTGCAATTCAACAGATGGTGCCATTATGGCAATTCCGGGGACCTCTGTTTATGATTCAAATTATTCGCATTGGTTTTCAGAGTGCAGTGAAAGGCAATTCAAAGAATTTTTATAGTAGGTTGTTCCGTACAGTACTGCAAAACTACACGGAAAGAACAAGATTACACTGGATGATATTTCAGATTACACTCAGTGACATCAGTAGTAAAAAAAATAGAAAAACGGTTGAACCTCAAGGCCATCCCTATATTTTCCCGCTAATTCCATATCTGAATGCTTGAAATTGCACTTATGACGTTTTTGAGCTCCCCGAGCTCAAAAATACAATTTTTGTGTTATTTTGAGCTCTTTGAGCTTAAAGAGATAGCTTTTCTTTGCTTTTGAGATCTTCGAAAAGTTTGATAGGAAATTGATAAAACACATCCAAGATTCTACTGAGTATAATCCAATTTCTACAGGCACCAATCTCGGATTATATCCAGTTAAATCTTACGCGGTTTAATCTAACATTTTTCTGGGCCAAATAAGAGATTGCAATGAGTATAAATCAGATATCACTCAATATAATCCAGATATCACTCAATACAAGATTATACTAGTTACTATCTGTAATTTTTTTTACTACAGATGTCACTGAGTATAATCCGGAATGTTATCCAGTGTCATCTTGTTCTTTCCGTGTGTGAAAATGTATACACATTTTGATTTTTAATTGATTTCTTATAGCCGAAAATCTTCGTCTTGTGTGTGGAATGATTTCAAGGTTGGAGGAACTAAACCACTTCCAAGACTACTACCAGGAAAAATCGTATTAATGGAGGCACAGTGCAACTTTAAATCAGGATATACATTCCCAGTCATTGATGAAACTATGTGCCGAACTCTAGTATGTAAAAGTTTGTGGAATGCGAATGATACTTTTTACGATGGCAGACCAGCGGCCGATGGCACTACCTGCGCTGAAAATAAAATTTGCTTACATGGATTTTGTGTTGATGCAAGAAGAGTCTTGAAATACCATGGAATTCCTATAACTTTCGAAGCTGTATTCGATGACAAGGTAGAGTCTGGCGCCTAGTTTCGCTCAAAGATTCGCTAGACTACCGAGTATGTTGACTGTAAGAAGAACGCTATTTTGAGGTTGCAAAATTTTATTTAATTCTACAATACTTCTTATTCCAAAATTGAATATTACAACGGTAATTTATCATTTATTTTATTGATATTAATTAATTACAATCAATTATAAAAATTAATTTAGTTGAAATTATTGAATTTAATCCACTTCAACTATAGCAATGCAAAAATTTAGACCCTAACTTTTTTTCGATGTAAAAAATAACATGCCACAAACAATTCGAGAGTTCATGGTAATCTTCCACTAGATGGGAGACTACGCTGGGATTATTTTTACATAAACTCTAGCTTCAAGAAAATAGTTTGTTATGAAAAATGCAGCTAACACGAGATTTCTGTTAGTACCAAAGAAAAGTAAACTAAAATCTTAAGAAATCTTCTAAGTGGCAAGTCCATAATGTCTTCAAGAAATCTTACTCTGACGGTTCTTTAACTAAACTATTAACAAAATGTTTCCATTTTTTAACCCAAATTTCGTAAGCGCGCTCTCTCTGTCTGTCATTCATGCTGCTGTAGTGAATAGAATTGATTGCCAGTTGTTTGAGCGCCCTAAGATCAGCGTGCTTAGACATCATGCCCATGAAAGCTTCGTAGAAATCGTAGCTGAGAGCAGTTGCTCCCCAAACACCTGGATCATTGTTTGAGATGACGATTGGGAAGTTGTGAGCAAACAAAATACTAGCCGGATGATTGCGAAGGTCAGTAATTAGCGACAGAACTTGGTTAGCTATAGGACATACTTCAACAGCTATTCTTTTCTGTTTCATCAGCTCCATTATTGTCGGGTGCTTCACAATCGCATAGCCGTGGCCAATACGCTTCGAATTCAGTAGAACTGCGTCAAATAGATTTTCGTCGGTTTCGAGACCATACCAGTTTGTCTCACCGGCATGGAAATAGAAATCTATTTTGTTGATAAAAGGCTCGAGGACTGATATCCAGTTTTGGAGAGGATAGCCCAGGTCTTCTTGACCAATTAGGTCAATTCCAGCAATTGCATTTGGATATTTCTGCTTTAATTCGATTATTTTGGCGATATTTTTTGTCAATTTAGATGGTTCCATTTTTCGCCAGATTGAATAAATTATTTTAACTCCCATGAAATCGGGATGATCTTTGACGAATCTTAAAAAATAAAATCAAGTAATGCAATATTAATATAAAAGTAATTTAAATGCAATAATTTTATTTCTTTAAAATGAAAAAAGTTTGGATTATCAAGAAGTGCACGCCTCAATCTTATTTTCCATAATAAAATTGATTAAAATAAAATACAAGAAGTTTGGAAAATCCAAATGAGCATGCCTTAAGCGCTCATGTCATACACAAATTATTTAAATTGAATGTTTAAATCACGATTTGTTAACTTTTTCATAAAGACTTTCATACTTTTTTTTAATCGTTTTTTTGTTTGAATTTTCCCGCGAGTGGTGTTATCTCCTCTGTAGGTCAAGCTAAAAAAATCTCAACAGATGGTAAAACAGTTAGTAATTATACCATCATGTATCTATAGTTTCTGCTTGTTTTTAGTTATTTCAATCCTATACTATGAAAAATAATACATATGGCTGCCGAAGTCGCAGAAAAAGTTACCGAACTGACAGTCGAAAAAAATTAACTGTATTGAAACGGAATTATTTTAACACGCAATTTTCACAAGGGTTTTGGCAAATTTCCTAAGGAATGAAACAAAAAAAAAAATTAAATCGTGAAAATGAATTTTGACAAAGTTGTGGTGTTATCAAGCCCAGTGCTCCTGTGAATACTACGCTCTTATTCATTCAACTCGTCAGAAAAGCGAGTTTTTCCTGAGAAATCTTATTTAATCGATAAAATCATTTTTCTAACGTGTTCTGTAGTTATTGTTATTCATCTCAATATGCTTTTTATACATAATTTTTTTTGTTTAAATTATGAAAGTCACGTTTTAATCGAAATCATGATTTTTAGGCGAGAGTAGATCATACCTGCGCGCTTCGTGCTTAAGGCATGCAATAGAGACAATTTTAGTTAAAAAAAATCACTTGATTTTTTTAAGGCGAGAGTCGAGCACTACATCATCCGCTTTGCTTATGAGGCGTGCAATAATATGATTCTATACCTTCTGAAATAATAATTTTAATTTAATTGCGAAATTTTAAATGGCTATATCTACCTGTTAGTAACATTGATATAGACTTGAACCGAATCTTCTTCATTGTACTTCTTTCCATCAAGATCGTACATTTCCAATAGCGGTGTCCTTATTTCCGCGAAGAAAACGTTGTCATCAAACAATTCTTTGAGACCTTGATAAAGATAGTCTTCAAATAATGGTTTGTATCGAAGCAATGGAACTCGAAGATCGAAAACTTTCTTGAACTTTGCCCAAAGGTCACTTTTACCAGAGTAAGATTCAGCTGAATTTTCCGTACCTAACGTGAGTTGTCTTAGGATGCGTGAGTTTATTTGCGTTCGGGCCGTTTCGTTAGCATTGCGTAAGTCGCTGAGCAGTTGCCAGTTACAATCATCAGCGGGCTTATCGATAATTCGCAGCAGTACTTTTTCAGGACGAATACAAACATATATGTTGTCGCGGAAGGTTACGTTATCATAGATCCACTCAGCTGAAACAAGCGCTGATGCATGGACATTCAGCACTGCACCTTTGGGCATTTCTTTAATTACTTTGAAGACGTTTGAGTCCTCGATGCTTTTTTTTACGCTCAGAAAATTTCGCGAAGGAGCAAATTCAGATGAATTGAAAAAAGCTAAAATAATTTTTTTTAAATTAGATATTTGAGAAAAAAAAATAGGCTAAAGGAACTAAAATTGACCAGGCAGTGTAACAAGTTAATTTAAAAAAATCTAGTAATTTAATTTTATGTTCAGTACGCAATTATCAATTTTTAATTATATTTTAAATGAAAATTTAAACATATGAATAAGCAGTTAAAAAAAATAAGCATTTAAAAAAAAAACTAAGTTTGGGCACAAATGTCAGAAAGTTTTTTAAATTAGTCATTAGAACCTCGTCGAATTTAGTACACAGTAGGGTGGGTCAAAAAAATCGAATAATTTATTTTTGACTTTATACTCTGAAAAATAGGTTCGTAGACACCTAAAAAGAATTCTCTCCAAGTATAAGCTCTTAATTATAACGGGAAGGTCCTCCGCTTTGCGGGTTTCTATTTTTTTCGAATAATCAGATAAAAAAATTTGTATCTCGCTTCCAACTGCTTGGAAAAATATTCCGTGGCATAGATTTTGTGAGAAATTGAATGCTTTACAAAAAAGGTCTCTAATGACTTTTTCAAAAACTCAACCAATTAAAAGATATTCATAGTTGAAGTTTGGCTATTTTAAGGAAAATATTCGTTTTTATTATGAATTTTATAAGTCGATGAAAAAAAATTATTTCGGATTGCGGAACTCATGATTTTGTAGGAAATTTACTGCTCTACAAAAATGGTCTCTTATGATTTTTTGATTAAGTGAAGCCGTTACGAGATATTCATCGTCAAACATTAACGAATATCAATATTTCCAGTTTTTGATCAATAATTCGATAAATTTTAATTTAAACTATGAGTTTCAGGAAAATTTACATAAATTTAAATTTCTATCATAAAAGTCACTCCTACAGAAGTTATTTGTTCAAAAATTCACTAAGAAGTTTTTGTTCTAATGATATTTTTTGTAAGCTTTATTTGTAATAATTTAAAATGTCAATTGCATTGGCATTTCATATTATTACAGTTGTTTAGTATGTATTTTCAAATTTTATTCTACCAATTATACATAAATTTTTTTGTGAGAGAGGCTTTTTGTTCTGAATTACATTACTTCTTCTGTTGGTACTCTAACGCTAGCGCCACCTATGTTGTTTTTCTTAACTATCTTCGTTGTCTACTTGTTTATCAGTACATTTTCAGTGCTCCAAAAACTCATCATTTCGTATACATGATAATAACAATTTTTTCGAAATAAGGCATTTTCTCATTATATAAATTCATTTATTATCAATAATTCTACAATGAATAAAGAAATACGTTTAATCGGTATACCTGTGCAAAAACTCACTAACCCTAAGTTACCAAAAGTGAAAGAGGTTATGAGAGAGTTTTTCTATCAACTTAAAGTTTTAAAGTTTTCAATCAAACAAAGTGCAAAAAATTCAGCTGACAAGGTTATTGAATTGAGTGAAGCTCCTAATGTAGTCAAAAAAATTCTCCGTTTTCATAGTGAGTGGTTGAAATTACAAAAAGATTTTAATAAGAAAAGTGATAAGGTAAAGGAAAAGGAGTTTCAGACTGATCTTGAACAATTATTCGACATTGTAAGTAAAAATTCCCTAAAAGGGGTGGATGATAACATTAGGAAGTTGTATTTGGATCAAAAATTCTGTACACACAAAGAGATTCTTTCGAATATTGTACCTGCGTCAAACTCAACTACAGATATGATGGAAATCGATGAAAGCAGTAAGTATCTGAAATAAATAATTGTTATAAATTCAGTTAGGAGTGTAAAACTTCCTTTATATTTATTATAAACAATGAGAATATCATTTTTCTACTTAACTTGCATTATAAATATCAGTATTCCTACGTATGACATTTGACTCCACGGTATCTGGTACTCATGTTTAATTGCTTCTCATCATAATGAATAAGTGTTGGAAAATTTGTCTGTTTAATTTAAAAATGAACTCTTATTACAGACTTGAATCAACCGTCTACCAGTCATGGGATTGTTTTAAGTGGAAAATCAGAATCATTCTCGACGCATACATTAAGTGGAACTACAAATTCTGGATCTGATTTGGAGTATGAACCCCCAATTCCGACAAAACGAGCAAAAATAAATGTCTTAACTCCTAAAGTCGTTTCTGCACTTGACAGAGCTAATGTCAGCAGTAGAAACGCGATGTTCATTATTGCTCCGGTTTTATCAGCTGCTGGTATAAAAATTGAAGATACAACGCTCAGCTATAGGTCCATCCAACGAGCTCGTATGGTTCAAAGAAAAGACATTGCTCAAGGATTAAAAGACAATTTTAAAACACACGATAAATACGTAGTGCATTGGGATGGTAAAATGCTAAATGATCTAATTGAATCCAAATCTGTGGAACGACTACCGGTTCTTTTAACTGCGTATGGTACTGAACAATTACTTGGAGTTCCAAAAATGAATTCTGGGACGGCAGTTAATCAAACATCCGCCATTTTATCAACATTGAGTGAATGGGGTATTATAAAGTATGTCAAGGCGATGTGTTTTGACACTACCGCTGTTAATACAGGTAATCAATCAATTACAAAAAATATTTTATTGTTGTCAGTCTAGTTTAATTTCTATTTCTTACTAAATTTTACTATCAAAATGTATTAATCGTTTACTCGTTTAGATTTGAAATATAACCATTGATTTTTCTTAAATACTAAATTCAACGATAGTCATCTATTATTGTTCTACAGGAATTCACAACGGTACATGTAAGGAAAATTGAAAAGATTTTGGGAAGAGAGTTGATCTGGTTATCATGTCGTCATC
>JZSA01003023.1:0-36764 GCA_000956155.1 Cotesia vestalis
TACACACACACACACAGCATCGCGAGAGTAGTCAGGGAACCTTCCTGAGGCCTTAAAACGTCAAGATCTGATGAAAACTCGATTTTCGAAAGACGGGGTAAAACTAATAACTTCCCGATTTTTGAAAATTTTCAATATTCTCAGCGGGAAGTTAAAAATAATATATGGTTGCTAAAAAAAGTAAAAAATTTCTCTCGAGACCAACCAAAAAAAATTTATTGTAATTAGACGAAACGGTTTCAAGCTATAACTTTGTATTCTTTGTATTCATATGTTTTAAAAAACAAAAAACACCGTTTCAAAATTTCAGGATCTTTTAAGATTGATACAAGGTAGAATACAAAAAAATTTGAGCCAAAAATTTATTGGCAACCGTCATTTTTGACAATTTTCAAAAATTCAAAATTCGACAAATTTGGCATTTTTCAAAATTTTTTTCTAAAATATTTTTTTTTCTTCTCGGACAGCTCAAAAAAATCATGAGTGCAGTTTTAGGAGTCCAGGTTTGGCATTGTCTGGAAGTTGCAGGAATGGCCTTCAAGGTCAACTGTTTTCCTAATTTTATTTTTAATGAAACTTATTAAAATTTACTGTAATACACACGTATAAAAATTAAAGAACTTTTTTTATTTCTCTCACATGAAAACTATGGTGCCACTTAATCAAGCTAATAATTTGTCATGATAATAATAATAATAATATTAATAAAAATTACTATAATTATCATTATTATTATCGTGACAAATTATTTTACAACCAATTAAATTTCAATGTTACTCAACGTTGAGAACATTTTAAATTGCAGTGGATGAAAACCACTGTACCCGTGCTTGCGCGCACCACCACCTCAGTTTCCATAGTTTTTCTACCGACTGTGTAATAAAACGTAAACAAATAATTTTTTTTTTTATTTCATTAATTTTTTACGCGAATATAATAAACTGCAGGGGGTTCATTTTTATTCATTCAGATTCAGAATTTTCCGCCCTTCAATTCAGTTCTAATATTAATAAGACTTAACGTTAATATAAATCCGAACAAAAACAGTTTCGCTGTAAAAAAATCGCGCCAAGTCCACGTTCATAAGACTATTAAGAAAAAAAAAAATTTTATTTCTTTACAAAAAGATATAAAATGAACAATTAAAAAATCCAAGTAACCGATATGGTTGCATATGATTTTCGGAAATTAAAAAAAATTTTTTTGTAAATTTGAAAATTAAAAGAAACAATTTTGGAACGTATTTAGTGTGCGTGGTTACGAAATATTTTATTTTTTTGAAATTCCTAAAATCTATCTATTAGGACTTATAAAAAAAAATTGAAGTACACAATGACGCACACCTCGTCTCAGTGATCCGAGTGTTATTTTTTTATTTATTTAAAAAACCCGGGGGAGTTCAGCTTTCTAATTATTATTTTCGTAATCTTCTAATTTTTTTACATAAAATGGAACAATAAAATTCCACTAGCAAATTAGTTCCCACAACGGTTAAGAGGAAATTCAGTGGACTATGTTATCGAAACTCGGTGGATCACACCTCCAGAGGTAATCTTTGGTTGTCGACCGCTTGGCCTTCATTGACGATATCTCGTTTTGTAATCTGCTTACGAAGATAAATTCATCTATTTTCACACTTGGGTACTTCTCTAATCATGTAAAAATTCATTGTTAATAGAAGTACAGTTGGTAGATAAGAGAAAAACATTACATACGATCAAGACACTGTGCGTTTATGATATCCAGACAATAACGTATCACGTACTCTTTGAGGTACGAAGTAATCATGTGTGGGTAGAAGTCATAGAATAGTTTTCCGAAGAGGACTCTTTTTCCACAAGAAATGTAATCTTCGATACCCTCTAATGTTGAATAATTTTTTAAATTACAATTTATGAAGAATACTTTAAAAATTGAATCAGAAAAATCAGGATAGTTTCAGATTAATTCGATTGTTTGCAAAGAAAAAACTAATTCTTTAGTTATTGCTTGAGAATTTCAGTAATCCCTTATTAAACATGCATCTTCAAAATTGAAATAAGTTTGAACAGAAAAGAAATAGCTAGATTAACTTAATTTTAGGAATATATACTTACTGTTGAAATCCTTCCGTTACTATAGAAAACTCCCCTAAGATCTTTCGCTCTGTTATATTCGACAACGATACTTCCTGCATTCTCCTGAGCTAAACTTAGTCTTATCTTTGAAATCACCGAACAATATCTGGACAAATTATAACCAAAGTGATTGCGCAAGTTGACCAATGTATCGCCATAAGAATTTATTTTACGGGCGATGTTATCGAAAGCATTCAATGGATCCATGAAATTGAATGCTGTTAGATTTTTTCTTAATGAATTATCTTTGAAGGTGTTAAAACGAACTGATAATTCTCTGGATGCATTATAATAAGGATCCGTTAAATCGTTTGAATTACGGAGAAGTCTAACCAAATCGTCGACGATTATTTTACTTTTTTCACTGTCACTTAGCACTTTTTCAAAGTAGTAATCCGCGGGCGTTTTGTCCGATATTTTTTTGATAAATTTCTTTATGCTGTTTAAATCATGGATGCCCTGCACGGAAAAAAAAAACTGTAGCTACTACATGTCTTAGGCCTGTAGCGTATTCCTGTAGCAGCAACAAGATAGGCCTGTAGCAGCAACAGTTTAGGCCTGTAGCAGCTACAGGCCTAGTTTTGTAGCTGCAACAGGAAAATCCTGTAGCAGCTACAGGCTTAGTTTTGTTGGTAAAATTTGAAATGCATCATACAACTAATTATTTTAATACGAGTAATTACTTTTAAATGTAACTATCACTTTTTCAAGTTAAAAAGACAAATTTATTTTATTATTATTAATAATTCCACTTTGTGATAGTAAATAGTAAAATAATCGTTATTTTAACATTGGATTGAATTGCATTTGTTGAACAATTAAATGAAAAAAATGTTTTTTGATAATTTTAATAATAGTTTGGTGGAAAATTATTTAAGATAAACATATTAAAAATTATCAATGTCTTACTATGAAAAACCTTAAAAATGAAATTGAAAAATAAATTTTTCAGAATAATTTCAAAATTTTTAATTAAGTCGATTTTTTAGACTCAATCACATTTTTTAAACTCAGAAAAGTAGCTACAACTCAAAAACCGTTCTTAAATCAGCTGACCCAAGCTAAAAATACTGCAAGCCAAATGTTTTTATATAAATATCATTAAATAACTACCAAGTCTGTAAATGTGACAGTCTTATCTCTGTATCTGTGTTAGGGCTAAGATTAGCTGCAAGAAGGTTAAACCTGTAGTTGCTACAAAACTACTATACAGTCAAAAAAAATAGACTACTTTTTTAAAACACGAGTAACTTATATTTAAAAAAAGTGCCATTCGGCAGCCGAAATGGAAGTAGATTTCATAAGAACATTTCATATCATAAAAATGAAAAAATGCGCGTGTAAGAAATTAAAAAATCTACAAGTGCATTTTTTCAAAAATTTAAAATTATCTCTGAAAATAGAATTCATAGCTGAATTTGTCATTAAGGACAATTTGTTATTAAGTGACTGAATAGTAATTACGGACAGTGTCTCGGATAGCTTAACTGGTAGAGCCTTTGGCGCGTAACCAAACGATCCGGGTTCGAGTCCCGGTCTGGGCTGTCCGAATTACTTTTTTCAGTTACCGAAAATTCCTACCGAGTAAAGGTCCTCCCTTTCCCTTTATCCTTTATTTCCCTAATTCCCAAATTTGTCTATATGGCAGTTCGGGATCTGCCTTTACTCAGTTCGGGAACTGAAAAAAAAAAGCCATATAGACAAATTTGGGAATTAGGGAAATAAAGGATAAAGGGAAAGGGAGGACCTTTACTCGGTAGGAATTTTCGGTAACTGAAAAAAAGTAATTCGGACAGCCCAGACCGGGACTCGAACCCGGATCGTTTGGTTACGCGCCAAAGGCTCTACCAGTTAAGCTATCTGAGACACTGTCCGTAATTATTATTCAGTCACTTAATAAGACCTATCGAGTAATAAACACCACCGTCCATCTTACGGTAAAGAGCCATATAGACAAATTTGGGAATTAGGGAAATAAAGGAGAAAGGGAATTGTTTCCATTGAAAAACCAAGCTCAAATAACGCAATCAGTATGATCTTGGGGTCAACATAGTCAAAAGCCTTACTCAAATCAAATAAGACTATTATGGTAAGTTTATTCTTGTCCATCGCCTGCCTAATATCATCAGTGAGCCTCAGTAATGCTGATTGTGTGCTGTGATGTTTCCTAAATCCAGATTGAAAAGGATCGAGTAATTCATTATCCTCCAGATAGGTTATCACTTGATTTGCAATGATTCTTTCAAACACTTTGGCCAGATGGGATAGATTTGCAACAGGTCGGGTATCTGATGGAGATCTAGGCGGTGAAGTTTTATTCAAAGGTATAATAAAAATAACTTTCCAAATGTCAGGAAATATTCCAGTATCAAGAGATCTATTAAATAATGCAGTAAGAAACAGTGAAATTTGTGGAAGGTGATCCCGTAGCCATCTTAAATCCAATCCATCAGGACTTTTTCCTTTAGACTTTGAAAGAGTAATGTGCAGTGCCTTAGTAACATCTACAATGTCAATCGTAGTCCACTTGAATAAACACTCGACTTGTCTTGAATAGTCTATCGGCAGCAAATCAACAAAATTTTCACTGCAAGGTGGATGTTTTCTTACTATGTTTGCGTAATACTCATTCAATTCAAGAGCATCAAAAAAGTTTAGCGGTAAAGAAGGGTTAGACTTAATTAGTCCAAGGTGTTTAAGCTTACTCCAAATAGATGAACCATATGAAAGATTTGAAAGAATAGTTTTTAAGTATTCTTCACGAGCATGATTCAACTCAGCTTTTAAGTTTTTTCTCTTAATTCTAAAAAGAGCAAGCAGATTTAGGTCCCGAGTTCTCCTAGCTTTCTTATAAATTTTATCACGTTCTTTGCACTTCACTTTTAATTCTTTTGTAAACCAGGGATTACTATGACGGACTATCTTCTTAGTAATCTCTGGTGCAAACAAATCCAGAGAAGATAGAACACCAGATTTGAAGGTAATCAGCAACTCATTTGGATCCGGATTCTCTAGTACAGCATTATCAATTCTTAAAGTGTTCATCAAGGTTCTTGAAAGAGCTTGATGATCACAATTCTTTAGGTTTCTAAAGGTAACTTTCTTTGGTGCTGGTTTTGAACAATTTAATTTATATTTACAAAATAAATAGTCATGGCCATCAATGAACGGAGAATCGGATTTAGCAAAAGAAACTAATTTACTATCACTGTCAAGCAGGATGACATCCAACCAAGAATCATGATTATTTTTATGAAAAGTAGCTCCGTAAGGTACTATTCAAAAGTTACTGCAGTTTGAAAATTTGAAAAATTGTGTTTTATCAAAGTTGTATCAGACTTTTGAGCTCAAAGAGCTCAAAAGCCTAGAAAAGTTGTCCCTCTAAGCTCAGGGAGCTTAAAATAACACATAAATTGTATTTTTGAGCTTGGAGAGCTCAAAAACATCATTAGTGCAGTTTTAAGCTCCTGATATAAAATTAGCGGGACGTTGCACGGATGGCCTTTAGGGTCTACCGTTTTTCTAATTTTCTTATTTAAATTAATTTTTTATTATTTTCTAGAAGCAAAAAAATTGGCTAAGCTTAAAAAAAATCGGTGCATGTACTTATGTACGCGCGTGAGAAGTTATACTTCTTTGGCATCATTAAAAAATAGTTTTTTATTGCATGCAAATAATTAATTACAATAAAATAATAGAAGGATTGGAAAAGGATAATCAACAAAGTTTAGTTTAAATTTGAAAAATTAAATAAATAAATATTTATTTTCTTACATTAAGTCTAACATAAATTGTCTTATTATTCGAATTGTATTTTTAATTAAATGATGTCCACTTCCATAGTATCTTCCGGTAATGTCTGAATCGGAACTTCAGTAATCAGTGGCTTATGTAACTAAAATATGATAAGAAAAGTTTTGTATTAAAAGCGTTGAGATATCGTACAAATACAGCATCTATGATAGTGATTATTTAATATTTTAAAAATAAATTTAACAATAAATTCAAAAATTGAATTTAAGGTTGGTCATTTTTTAAATATTTTTATTGATTTCTTAATTTAATATTCACTTTTCATTTTTATCAAAAAATTTTCATTAAATTTATTTAGTTATTTTTATAAATATTTATTATTTATTCAATTTAATAGCAAATATTAAAAATTAATATTACTATAGGTGACATTAATTCCTCCTGGTCAGTGTTGCCTTTGTAGTAATGGAAAAATGAATTTATGGAAATCTGAAGATATTTATTTTGAAATTTAAAAAAATTTACTTCAATGTAAAAGCTTTTTATTAAATGTTTTATTAAATTTATTTCTTTATTTTGTAAATATTAAATAACCAATAATAAGTATTTAACATTAATAATTTAATAATATTTAGTGTTAATTATATTAAATAAAAGTATTTTAATTTATATCAATAAATAATACATACGGATAGTTAACCTCAATTATATTGGAGCACTTGAAAAAGTATATAAGCAGAAATTTTTTCACTAATATTCACGAATAGTAAGTAATATCAATCAAAACATTCAATTTAAATCACTACTGAATATAATTTATTAGCACATATATAATTCGCACTTGTATGAAACTAAAATACGTGTTGTGAATGTATAAACTAGAAACATGTTGATAAATATTATAAATATGAAAACAGTGATCAGAGGTGACGAGCGTACCAACATGCGCGACTAATATCGAGGTTCAATTTCTATTTTGTTGGTAGCTTTTTTTTCGAGACTTAATGAGCGGTTAAGCAGACAGCTTCATACTGTTAATTTTGTGTCACAGATGCGCGCGCATCTTAAAATTTCACTCTCATCATTTTTTCATAACGCGCCTAACGAAGTATAACTTCAAAAATTTTTTTGAATTTATATGAGTAATTTCCAGTTTTTCTGAATTCTGCATTAAAAAAATAGTTAAAATAAAAAAAAGGGTTTTTTCCGGATTACACTAAGATTTTTGGTCTAATCAATTTGTGCTTAGAATTATATTGTAAAATTTGAAAAACTGCGTCGTATGCCGCTAACCGCGTGAAAATCGGTTCATTCATTAAAAAGTTATTGCGGTTTGAACATTAAAAAAGTAGTGATTTATTAAATTCCTATCAAACTTTTGAGCTCGGAAGGCTTAAAACTACACGAAAATTAGATTTTTGAGCTCGAAGAGCTCAAAAACATTATAAGTGCAATTTCGAGCGCTTAATTACGAAAGTAGCAGGAAGTTGCAGGGATGGCCTTCAGGGTCAACCGTTTTCCTAATTTTTTTTTTATTCTTTCCTGATAACAAAATTTTATATTGACGACCTTTTTCAGGAGTTCTTCTAATTACGTTAATAATTTTGGACAGTATGAATGTAAGAAAAGTTTTCAGAAATTTGATATGAAAAGTTTAATTATTTTTAAGTAATTAAGGGGTTTGAGTTTCAATACAATAGCGCCTTGAGCGTGCAACTTTTTAAGACTGTATTTTCGGAACTATTATTTGGATCAATTTGAAACTTTAGGACAATATTCTAAAAATTTTGTAGAATTTAATGAAATATCAAAAAAAATCAATTTTTTGAATGCAATATGTTTGCTGTACATAAAAATGTAATTTAATTTCATCAATAAGACGTTTGCGTTATCATAATTTATAAGCTGCGTGTTCTGACAAGTGAGCATGACATCACAAATAAATGACCAAATTTAAAAATAGAAAAATTAATTATTTATCAATAAAGTGTGACAATAAACCTGAAAACTTGACGAATTCTGATTGTATAGTATCTAAATAGATATAAACTGGCAGGTCATAGGAAATTCCATATTATCAAGGTTGTCGGTGGATCTAGTGAGTGGAATTCGACAGTAAACATGTGTATAACAGTATCTATTCTATTACGCACTTCGTCATCGACAGCTGAATTTGTAAGCTTGTATGTTAGTCTTAAACAGTCGGCTGGGAGAACGGCGTCTGAATTCTACACGTGTTTATCGTCTAAATTTTATTACTTTTTACAAAAAAGTGTCTCATGATATAAATTCTGTGTGTTAATATTCCAACAAATATTTATTATTATCTGGTTGTTAGTTTTCTATAAAATTTAAAGTTTATTTATCAGTTGTCACAAACAATTATTTAGAGCTGAGATAAAAAGTGAGTTTGACGCTATGAATTAACATGATAAGTGTTGTTTTCGTAGTAAATTACTCATAAAAAGCGACAAAAATGGGCTGGACTTAAAAAAATTACTGATTGAGAAACGGAAAATTGAGTTTAAACAATTTAAGTACGAGTGATTAGAAGTTTTAACGTTTGTATTACGATACGACGTTACTTATTAAAAATGGTGCGTAATCATTACTACTTCACTCTGTTGATATTAATATGGGTGCAGAAATCTGCAGATGCGATAAATTTCAAGGACATCCATGATATAAACAGCATAAAGAAATTTATCCAAGGAATAACGGACAGGACGCCCGCGGAATACAACCTTGGCCAAGCACTAAGTAACAGTGAAAAAAGTAAAATAATCATTGATGATTTGGTAGGATTACTCAATAATTTGAATGATTTGGTTGATAATACCTCAAATGTAACGAAAGATTTTGTAGATAGTTTGAAGGTGTTCAATCAAAGACCTTCTGAACAAAGAAATCAGACTGTATTAAAGTTCATGGATCTTTTGCGGGGTTTTGATAACATAACAAATCGTATTAACTCACATTCTGATAATTTAATTAATTTACGGTATGATTTTGGTTACAATTTAGTTAAATATTGTTCAGCAGTTCTGAATCTCACGCGAAGTATTGTTCTTGAGGGTAAAGAAGATATTCTTAATAAACATCAGCATATTGAAGAACTTTGGTGGCAAATCTATGTGAGTATATATGCGAAGCTAGAAAGTGAATCTTTGAAAATAATAAAAAAAAAAGTTTTTTTTTAACTGCCAGTGCAAAAAAAATTTTGATTAAAAATGAATTTAAGATTGAAATTCATATTTTACTACAAATATGAATTAGTTTTAAGATCAATCTCAATTTGAAATTGATTTGTAGATAGAAATTGGTACGCCTGTAGAACTTTCGATCCTGCTTCAGAATTTTAATGAAAGCAAGAATATTTTATATACAAAGTTTATCTTAAATATTCTTGTCTTTATTTATTCTACTTTCATTTTTTATGCGAATAATAGTTAAAAAGTTTCTAATTATTATTATTATACTATTGTAAAAAATTAGGAAAACGGTTGACCCTACAGGCCATCCCTGCAACTTCCCGCTGATGGTTCCATACTTAAGCGCTCAAAATTGCACTTATTACGTTTTTGAGCTCTTCGAGCTAAAAAATATAATTTTCGTGTCATTTTGAGCTCTCCGAGCTCGAAGAGATAGCTTTTCTAGGCTTTTGAGCTCAAAAGTCTGAAAGAGATAGCTTTTCTAGGCTTTTGAGCTCAAAAGTCTGCTAGAGATTTAATAAAACACTATTTTTGAATTTTCAAATCGCAATAACTTTTGACTGAATGCACCGATTCCCACGTTCATGACGGCGATCGACGCGGTTTTTAAGGCCTCATGAAGAACTTTTAAGTTTGAATTGATCGATCTAGGAATTTCGAAGTAATTCTGAAAAAACACTTTTTTTGGTTTTCTTTCGACAACGATAACTCACGCACGAATCAACCGATTTCGATTTTCAAGACGGCATTCGATGTGGTTTTTTAAGGTTAAGAGCTGATTAGATTTTGAAAACGATCGGTAAAGCCGTTTGAAAGTTAGTCTAAAAAAACACTTTTTTCGAATTTTTTTCGACAACGGTAACTCACGAACGAATTAACCGATTTTGACCAGACCGGCAGCGGTCGACGTGGTTTTTCAAGGTTAAGAGCTGATTAGATTTTGGAATTGATCGGTAGAGCCGTTAAAAAGTTATCTCAAAAAAACCACATTTAAAAAATCATTTTTTCTTATTTCTTCATGGTCTTTTTAAGATTTCTTGAAATGTAATAGTTCGAATCGGCTGAAATTTTCAGGAAATCTAAGTTTGATGAAACCCTTTGGATCCTCGTTCAGTTCATTCGAATCGGTCAAGCCGTTCAAAAGTTATAAAAGGTTTACATACTTACACACACACACACACACACACACACACACACACACACACACACACACACACATACATACATACAGACATACGGACACCACCGCAGGAGTAGTCAGGGAAGCTTCCTAGGGCCTCAGAACGTCGAAATCTGTTGAAAACTCGGTTTTCGTAACTCGGGGTAAAAACAATAACTTCCCGATTTTCGAAAATTTTCAATTTCCTTAGCGGGAAGTTGAAAAAAAAAATTATCTAACTTTTTAAAAATATTTTTATTAGCAACAAGATACAAACATGCCTTTTTCAATCAACTTATTCAGCACTCCCTGCGGAAAAAGACTCTTAGTTGAACAATTATACTACAAATTCTATCGACAAATGGTAACATTTTATCTGAAAGAGTATGTAATTCGATACTATCTGGATATCATCAACTCACAATGTCCTCATCGTAAGTACTGATCATTATTTATTGTTATAACTTTTATACTTAAGTATATCAAAAGTTTGTACTGGCCTGCTTTTTATATGAACAGATAACTTAACAAATACGAGAATGGATAAATTCGTCTTCATGAGAAAAATGCAGGAAAAAATAACACCAATGTTTCACAGACATTCAAATTTCGACTTTATTTACAGATGTGACCCACCAAACTATGATAACAGTGAGTATAAAAATATTTATCAAGAGACTGCAGTTATTACATATTTAAATCAATGATAATTATGTTCCTCATAACTACGAGTGTAAATCAAGGGTGCTTTTTGTGTAAATTCAGATGACGGAGAAACATATTACGAGTTATCTAAAATGCAAACTGTAATAATAAAAGAGGAAGATCTGGATCTTTATCGGTCTTGTAGTCATAATTGTAACTTATGGTACATTCGAGATTCGACAAATTTTACAGAATGTGATGAATATCAAGAATGTCGATACGTCGACAGTAGTTACGAGATATGTGAACCAGTAAGTAGTTTAATTTCGTTTTCTCATTGAAAGATACATTGATTAGAAATGTAATATGATTCATCATCTAGCCAGCCAGCGATCATTCTCCACGAAGATATCAGTGGTTCAAAGACGAGCATGGAAATGTCTATGTGGAAGGAACTGGAAGATTTTAGTTACAACAAATCAACTGGAAGCTTCTACGTTAGACATTTCAACGGCTCCCAGATCCTTCTTAAAGAAGATATTGACTATGGACGCCCGGTTTAGATGAATATTGCGGATTTGGATGTACCTCCGTTTTTTGTAATCACGGGGGTTGCATTTCAGTGTTCCAAAGAATTTCCTTCGAGAGACCGCTGTCATGGTTCACTGGAACTGAAAATTCGTGTGACGCCTTTTAATTATTTTGAAGGCAGATTGATCAAGGATGACCGAACAGACTGGTATACCCATAGAATTAATTCATTTCTGTAAGTATTCATGTGCATAGCTTACATGTTTGGTAAAGTCACGTTCAACATTACTAACATTGGTGTTCTTAGAGGGTCTATTGAAGTCCAGCTGGAAAATTCGGATTTACCAACCAAGTCACCGAAGAATCGAGTAGACTGGGGGTATGGTAACTACGTTAAATTCCAACGATCTGATTTATCAAAGGATGCTGGACAATCGACGGTACCATTTTTTGACGCTCAAGATGTCGAAGGCGAACTTGAATTTCCTTTGGGCACAATTGGAGTTTTTCATCGTGGCCACAAAGGTTATGGCGGATTTCTTGCTTTTAAAATTAAAAATATCAATGTTGCACAGAATTTTAAATTTAAGTTTAATTCAGAGTAGGTTTCTTCGAATTGTCCTACGAGTGCATGATTCCGTAATTGTGAATAATTTACGGGATATAACCAAATATCTTTTTGTAAACACTTCTCTGAATGAAAATATATTTTGAAACCTGTATAATTTTTTTATTTTTAAAAATAGTTCTAAATGTTACCAAAAAAAGTAACAGCAAACAATTTTTATATGTTAAAAAATTTTACTGTTGTCTTAAATAATAATATAATTACATACCTTAAGCGTAAGTATGCTCTACTCTCACCTAAAAATCGAGATCCCGTTGTATAGTAAGTAAATAGATATGAACTGGCAGGTCATAGGAAATTCCATATTATCAAGGTTGTCGGTGGGTCTAGTGAGTGGAATTCGACAGTATACATGTGTATAACAGCATCTATTCTATTACGCACTTCGTCATCGACAGCTGAATTTGTAAGCTTGTATGTTAGTCTTAAACAGTCGGCTGAGAGAACGGCATCTAAATTCTACACGTGTTTATCGTCTAAATTTTATTACTTTTTACAAAAAAGTGTCTCATAATATAAATTCTGTGAGTTAATATTCCAACAAGTATTTATTATTATCTGGTTGTTAATTTTCTATAAAATTTAAAGTTTATTTATCAGTTGTCACAAACAATTATTTAGAGCTGAGATAAAAAGTGGGTTTGACGCTCTCAATTAACATGATAAGTGTTGTTTTCTTAGTAAATTACTCATAAAAAGCGACAAAAATGGGCTGGACTTAAAAAAATCACTGATTGAGAAACAGAAAATTGAGTTTAAACAATTTAAGTACGAGTGATTAGAAGCTTTAACGTTTGTACTGCGATACGACGTTACTTATTAAATATGGTTCGTAATCATTACTACTTCACTCTGTTGATATTAATATGGGTGCAGAAATCTGCAGATGCGATAAATTTCAAGGACACCCTGGCGGTTTCGGCGACACGGTAAAAGCACGGTCGATTGACGGTTGTTTTACGGTCGTTTCTCTGTATAATGTTCGTTCTTACCGAGCGATTTGTCAGTCAGCATCGGCTACCGTTGTGAGCGATGTCTAACATAAATTCATTCAAAATATACGGTGATTTCACGATGAAAGCATTAGTTATGCACCTCCCGGTAATAGAGAAGTGAGTAATAAACGTCTGTTTAATGACAGTTGATTTACCGACTGTAGATGCAGAAATGATGAATGTACGCAAATGAATCCACGTCGTTATGTACGCTCCATATACTGTCAAATCACGGTAAATTTACGCTGTTGTCACTGACAATAAAATAAAAAAAATACTTTGGACAGTCTAAACCAGGACTTGAATCTGGCTCATGTAGTTGCGCGCCCGGGACTCTACCATTTAGGCTATCTGAAACACTGCCCGCATAGATTGATTCAGTCACCTAATGAGGTGTCAAAACCAAGTCATTTTTTTCCATTAAACAGACAAAAATAGCCTAAATAAATCTATATTTTTTCCATGACTTCAAAATAATAATCGTAATAAATGTTTTAAATTTTTGATGATTACGAAAATCTTGATTTTGAAACTACAGTGAAATTATTAATTGTATAAAAAAAGATCTGGAGAAGGAATTGCTAAAAATTTAATTATTAGAGAAAAAATTTCTCATAATAATTTTTTTTGATAAGACACAATTTTGTCGTAATTTTGAAACTAAAGTTTTCGTCTCTAAGAAAAAAAACTCAAATCTTTAACAATGGATCCGAATTTTAGAATTACGGCGAAAATATTAGACGTGCAAATAATATGTTTAAAGTTAAGTTGAAAATATATTTTAATTTGTTAATTAATCAATTGTTAAATAAATATGTCCGTATTGTTAAATAGATATTCATCATAAACGCAATGATGAAAAAAAATTTTTGTTTTTTTCATGAATTATTATCATAATTTAGAAACAATGGTCACTCGCTATCTTTTGATTAAATAGAGATGAAATTTTGTTTCGAATTGGAATTCATAAAGGGTAAAATATTGGAATTACGTGCGAATTATGAAATTTACCACTATCAAATTTTCTGATTTATTTAATTTTTAAAATTTATAAATGCCAATTGTATTCCTGATACAAGAACCCTGGATTTACAAGGGGCACGTATTGGGGATAGAGTTGAAAGGAGGCAGCCTGATTCATGGTGAGTCGGAGTTGGGGCCTAGAGCCTGTGTCTTCATCAATAAGAAGCACACAGCGCTCAAGCTGCACCAGTTCTGCACCAGAGACCCGGCTGTCGCCTTAATAAAGATCCTATTAGGAGAAACAAGGGCGGAAATCATAGTAGGATCTGCCTATCTCCCCTATGAGGACAAAGAAGTGCCCACTGAAGAAGTCATTAGACTGGTGGAGCACTGCAAAAACAACGATCTGCCACTCCTGATTGGATGTGACGCAAATGCACACCACACAGTGTGGGGCAGCTCAAACATAAACAAGAGAGGATCAGCATTGCTAGAATACCTCTCAACCACAGGCTTGGAAATCCTGAATGAAGGATCCAAACCGACTTTTGTCACTTCCCGAAGACAAGAAGTGATTGATAGCTATGACCAAGCTAAGTCCTTCAGACCTATCAGCCTAACATCATTCCTTCTGAAAACATTAGAAAGATTGGTGGACAGGTACATTAGAGATAATGCGTTAACCAATAGGCCGGTGCATTATTCACAGCATGCATACCAGGTTGGTAGATCCGTCGAAACGGCCCTACACGATATGGTTAGCCACATCGAAAAGGCCTTCCGAGGGAAAGAATCAGTCTTGGGAGTATTTATTGACATAGAAGGAGCGTTTGACAACACCCCCTTCGAATCAATATGCGAGGCAACAGAGCTCTTCGGGGTGGAGAAATCCATCACCGGCTGGGCTCACTTCATGCTTCGAACGAGAATAGTGACTACCGGTCTTAGTGATACTAAGGTCCGGGCCCGAGTGAGGAGGGGCTGCCCGCAAGGCGGAGTAACATCTCCTCTCATGTGGATCTTAGTCATCAACGAGCTCTTAGTGATGCTAGAAATTCTAGGAGTGCATGCTGTGGGCTATGCTCATGATATCGTACTGATGGTCAGAAGCTCAAGCTCAGCAGAGATGAGATGGAGAACACAACGTGCTCTGGATCTCATACAGAAATGGTGCACCGAAAAATCTCTAAGGGTCAATCCCACCAAAACAGAGATGGTGCTCTTTACCAAAAAGAGGAAGCTGAAAATCATGGCACCCTCAATCTTTGGCGCGGAGCTTAAATTCTCAAAAGAGGTACGCTATCTAGGAGTAACTCTGGATAGTAAGCTCAGCTGGAATAGCCATATCGAAAAGCAGACCCGGAAAGCAACTGCCACTTTCTGGGCATGCAGAAGAATATTTGGCACAACATGGGGCCTGAGACCGAAATTGATAAAGTGGATTTACACTGCAATTCTGGTACCTCAGCTCACCTTCGCCTCTGTGGTGTGGTGGCCTTCGATTAAGAAGAACATCAACATCAAGGCACTCTCTAAGGTCTATAGACTTGCATTGCTAGGGATAACTGGGGCTCTAAGAACCACAGCAACCCTAGCAATGGAGACACTCCTGAACCTGGAGCCCCCACATATCACTGCAGAAGCTCTTGCTATGAAAACCGCAATGAGACTACATTTCAACGGATACTGGGCAAGGGCTAGGAGGGGACATGCATCATTCCTAATGGATAGGGGACTTGATAAGTTTGTAACCCAGGGAGGAGACATGAGCACTCGTAGCTACCACTTCAGTCATCACTACAAAGTCCTCATCCCAAGTAGACAGGACTGGGAAAGAGGTACCAAGAGCATCATATCCCCCCAGGGCTAGTCTGGTATACAGATGGCTCGAAATTGGAAAGGGGGGGAGGGGCTGGCATCTATAGCAGTGGACCAAAAACAGAGATTTCTCTGCGGCTGGGAGACACTGCATCGATTTTCCAGACAGAGTTATACGCGATTTAGGCCTGCGCAGAGCACATCTCAAAGCTCAATCACAGGAACAAACATGTCTACATCTGTACCAATAGCTGCGCTGCGCTTCGAGCACTAGAACAAATAGAAGTGTCCTCGAGGCTAGTGCGAAATTGTATAGTTTCGCTGAATGAACTAGCAAAACACAATAGAGTCAAACTCCTGTGGATACGGGGTAATAGCGGGAACGTAGGAAATGACAAAGCAAATCAACTGGCAAAAACGGGGGCACGCATGGATGACCCTGAGCCAATGTTCAATATAGAAGTACCTTTTAGTCTCGTTAAGCAACACACTTCCCAATGGGCCGATGACAGGTTTCAGGAGGTGTGGACAGAGACAAAAGGTATGAAGCACACGAGGGCGCTAATAAAGGGACCCTCCAGGACACTGGGTTTGTCCTAGATAGGGCTCGACGAAAAGACACTGAGAACAATTGTCGGGTTCATCACAGGACATTAGACAACAGAAAGACATCTGAAGCATTTGGGAGTCTCAGAAAACTCTCTATGCCCCAGATGCCTATCAGAGGAAGAAACTCCTCTCCACCTAATCCTCCATTGCGACGAACTAGCAACAGTTCGAGAGAACATACTTGGATTCCGCAATGGAGAGTCAATCGATGTGCTAGAGATTGGCGTAGGACGGCTGCTTAACTTTTTGAGGCAGACAGGCCTGGCCAACTCTTCAACAGCATAAAGTAATTGACCTAGGAGGGCTGAGTACAATGGTCCAACAGGACTGAGTGCTTGGCTCAACGTCAATTACAATATCCCCCTACCCCCCTCCCCCCCAAATTCAATTCAAAAGTGCGAATTATGAAATTTACCACTATCAAATGTTCTGATTTATCTAATTTTTAAAATTTATAAATGCCAATTCGAAACAAATTTTTATCTCTATTTGATCAAAAGATAGCGAGTTGCCATTGCTTATAAATTATGATAATAATTTATGAAAAAAACAAAAATTTTTTTTCATCATTGCGTTTAAGAAGGTTCAACTAATCACCAAAAAATTCAGCGTGATCAAAAAAATTAAATTTACGATTTTACAGAAGTCTAAAGTTCATGCTTATTTTGAGACCCCAAAAAAACCCCGTTTCTTAATCTTTTATTGTTTATATTTCTTGGCAAAAATTTTTCATAAATTAGCAATTTCGGATAGAGTTACATAAAACTTTGACTCATCGATCGATATGTGTCGTATTTCAATGACATTTTTAGTAGATTTCATAAAAATCTAACTATTGCATTTGTCCTCATGACGGAATTTTTGAAAAATTCTGCTACATTCTGACTCTGCTCGTCGTATATATATATATATATATATATCGGAGAGTAAAGTACAGTGGAGTATTTTCTGACGAAGCGGTGAGAATATTCTTTAGGATATTTCTATTTTTAGTAATTTTAAGAAATGTACTGTTACTTCAATATTTTGTAAAATAAGATATAACTAAATTATTCTATTGCGGTAGGCTTAGGCCTAGGTAGGCACATGGTTGTCAACGTAGTCGGGATCCCAGGACGATAGGGGTATCATAAAATTAATAAGGAAAACGACCCCGTTGCGATAAATGATCAGTAATTATTTATTACTTAGTACGAATAATCGAACAGTCGATCTAAAATAATTTTTGTTTAATTACTGTCTAATAACTTTTTTTTATTAATTTTATTAATACTCGAACAGGCGATATAAGATAGTTTTTTTGTTAAATAAATATTCAGTGAACTATTTATTTAATTTTACTGATAATCGAAGCCGTCGAAATAAAATAAAAATTTCTTTCTTTTGCTAAATAAATTATTGTCAGGAATTCGCAAATTTGCTGATAATCGACATCGGCAAAATACGATAATATTTTTTTGTTTTTGTTTTAATTAATTCGATTTAATTTTGTTTGATCCGATCGAATTTTCCGACTTCAACTTGCGACTTTGACTGACTAAAGTATTATTTTGCTGTTTTGTTAAATAATTAAACGTACATTAATTTCATTTTGTAGGAATTAACTTCGACGTCAATTTTTTTTGTTGAAATTAAATTCTGCGACTGACCCATTTCGGACGTTGAATAGTTTAAACATAATTTTTGTTAATTAATTTTCTTTATTTATTCAGATTTTTTTTTGTTATTGCGAATACTACGGCCGATTTTGACCTATAAATTTGGTTTATTCTGCGATCGAACTTGTTAAAGGAATTCAAACATTTCTTGGGTAAATTTTAGTTATTTCCGGCGAATTAACGTCGCTACGTACTCAAATATTTTGTTATCGAGTTTATTTTTTTTTATTGTGTTACTGCGATCCGAGCGACATAAATAATTTCCGAAGGCTGATTAAGTCTCGATATTATAATTTGTGTCAATTTTTTGTTATTATGAGATCTCACGAAATTATTTAATTAAGGAACAAAATAATACTTATAACAATTTCATTGATCTTATTCGTTCTTTTGATTATTTTTTTTGCTGAATTGACTTTACGAATGCTATTCGACCTCGCTCGTTACTGAATAAATAATTGACTCGTAATCGTGCCAGCGTAATTAATTAATTTTATCCTACATTCTTGGTTTTAGTGATTGCTCTTCTAATTTCTTGGTGAGAAAAATCATTGTCAAGAAAGGGGTGTCGCACATCAATGAAGTTTTTGTCATCGTAGGTTCTTCGTGGGTATACGGTGGAGTAAAATTCTTCCCAGTTGTTTAGGGGGATAGGGCATGCAGCTTATGCGGGTCTTCTTAGGGCTTTGACGACTTGCCAGAACTCATTAAGACATTGAAGGTAAGTGCTAATGAATCTCTCAAGGAGCGGAGATAGTTTTTAATTTTTTCTTTCCTTGCTTCTTTGAATTTTTCTTAATGTCTTGCAATGTCTCCAGGTTGAATTGGGTGAATCCCGTGTGTCTACATATTTTTTGTTGTCTAGTTAGGGTCGACTTTAGTAGCTTTAGTTTGTCGTCATCCCATGGTTTCCTTGACGCTTTTCTGGTCATTCGGTTGTTGATATGAATTGTTAAACCAACTGAGCTAGTAGTTTCGTAGATTGCGGCGTGGAAGTTGGCTGCTAATGTATCTACATTGGTGTCTGCATGGATGAGATCGAGTCGGTGAGAGTAGTAGAGACTTTCGGTGTATTCCAGAGCCTTTTCTGCTTTCCAGATTAATTTTTGGGAGTTGGATCTTGACAAGGTGTCTTTTATGTGTGGATTATTTTGAATGGTACTAATAGCTGCATGAATGGGGAAATGGTCTGAGCAGAACGAGTCATCTCTCACATGAAAAGATGAAACAAGTTTAGCGGCTTTATGATTAGTCCATATCTGGTCTACTACGCTTGTTCCACTGGATCTACAGAAGGTCAGTTTGTTCATGTTATCCCCTTCTGTTCTTCTTGATGGGGGTAGTATCATGTCTATAAGTTGTGACATGGAAAATTTCTCATGTCAGATTCTTAACTATAGATTTAAAATTTTTGTTTATTTTGAGCATTATTTAGCCTCGAGTTGGTCAACCTGATGGATCGCGGAGATTCGACGTGACTGTGTCGCCCCAAGTGGTGCCGACCGTAACGCAAAGCTCGAGGTAAAATTTGAAGCCGAACCGCGCCAAAAAATTAAAAACAAAAAAAAAATACGAATGAATGTGTCCGACTCGATTTCGATGTATCGGGTATAGTATGACTGAGATGGTATGAATGAGAAAAGCGATCGGGCGAACCCGCATTCAGTCGATACCAACGACCGAGGAGACATCTGGGAGGAGCATCGAGGAACGAGCACGTCATGAAAACGGAATCCACGAACGACTGGAAAATGAAACGACGGGAGAGTATCACGGCTCCACCTGGACGCCGAAATTCGAACCAAACTCGGGAATCGACCAATCATCGATCCCGGAAATTTATCGTACGACGGCCGATTGGACGCGCATGTTATTAGCTGCGCTCGAGAGAACGACACATGCTGATGAGGGGTAAAACGAAAAAGCAACAACAAGTTGTTACCCGGACAACCACGAAGCCACGTGCATAGAAGTTAATTTTTTTGATAAAAAAAAATCATTGGAAAGTTTTTCTAAAAAACGCTATAATTCGTACCTTCGCAGTTAAACCGAATATTTTGGGTTTATTTTTTATTAATCGAAACTTTATTTAATTGTTCGCAATTAATAAATCGAAAGCACGATCGTTTTTGTCGTTATTGCGTTGTCGAATAATTGTTGTAATTCGACACGCATTGTTGTGAGAGAGTTGTCGTATCGAGGATCACCACACCGGCTTCCTAGTCATTTCCATTTGGCAATTTCGTGGACAACGCCGTCGCCGAGGATCACCGCCGCCATCAGGATCGACGACACGGGAATTTTGAACCGAGTAGCCACTCCAAAGGTCGACTGAGCGGGTAAGTGCGGTCGCAATTGTTATTCTACCTGGGTGACTTCATCGCGACTGTGAATCATTTGTATTATTGCCGATAAAAGCAACATATTTTTTTTTACTAGTCGAATAACTTTCTGTGATTATTACGTTTAATTAATTGACGATTTATTTACGATCACGAAATTAAAAAGTGAATTTAATTAATTTTTGAAAATTAACAACGCAGTTCGGGTGACGTCAGCCAGGCATCCGGTGCCAAATCATATTATAATAAGTGGTGAATGATATTGTGTGTCGTTGTTTGAGATTGGACTGTATTTTGAAAAATTTGTCGTACCTCGAGCTTTGTTCCCGCGAATCACTCGGCGGGTAACAACGACCCCGTTGCAATAACTGATCAGTAGTTATTTATTAATTAGTACGAATAATCGAACAGTCGATCTAAGATAATTTTTTTGTTAAATTACTGTTTAGTAAATTTTTTTTTATTATTCATTTTACTAATACTCGAACAGGCGCTATAAGATAGTTTTTTTTGGTTAAATAAAACAAAATCAGTGAACTATTTATTTAATTTGACTGATAATCGAAGCCGGCGAAAAAAAAATAATTTTTTTTGTTAAGATTAAATTCTGCGATTGACCCATTTCGAACGTTGAATAGTTTAAACATAATTTTTTGTTAATTAATTTTTTTTATTTATTAAGATTTTTTTTTGTTATTGCGAATACTACGGCCGATTTTGACCTATAAATTAGGTTTATTCTGCGATCGAACTTGTTTAAGGAATTCAAACATTTCTTGGGTAAATTTTAGTTATTTCCAGCGAATTAACGTCGCTACGTACTTAACTATTTTTGTATCGAGTTTATTTTTGTATTATTTTGTTACTTGTGGAGTTTTTCGAATAATTGGATTCTATAAAAGGAAATAATAATTATAACAATTTACATTGATCCTATTCGTTCTTTTGGTTAATTTTTTTTTTTTTTGTTGAATTGAATTTACGAATGCTATTCGACCTCGCTCATTACTGAATAAATAGTTGACTCGTAATCGTGCCAGCGTAATTAATTTTATTCTACCTAATATTGAAGATTCCCCGAACCGAATTTCCTGATACTCTTCGCATATTTTTTTTTTTTAATTAATCTCTTCGATCAACATGTTCATAAACTTGAGAAATTTTTTTATTTATCAAATGTAATAACAACAATTTTTTATTCGACACTAAAACACAAAAAAGATTTATAGATTATGTTCTAGATCTCAATATAGAGGAACACTATAGATTTTTGAATCGAAATATAATCACGTGCATCTACGAAACTGGCTATAGGTAAGTCTGTGATTGCCATCGATCCTATTGACGCATCAAAATTCGAATTTCAGTCATTATAATCGAAGATTAAGATAATAAATAGAAATTATAACACCTCAGAACCATTAAATAACATTTTTATTGTTATATAAATACACGGAGAAAATTTAATGATAAATACAACTATCCGAGTATTGTAAAACAGGCTTCTTAGTATGAATGATTGCAAAAACTATCCAAATTGTTAACTGAACGACCCAGATAGTAACATTTACCATCTGAATAATAATTATTACTATCTGGCTGGTAACTTAAAGATCGTAAACTTAATCATCATATGTGTTAACCGCTAAAATCATGTTGATTAAAATTCTACAATCATGATGATAAACATTACCATCAGAGCTAGTAGTATGATACATTTTTTAAATTCCCGCTGAAAAAATTAAAAATTTTTTTTTTGAAAATGTCAAGCACTGCAGTCTTATTTCCATACGTTTAAATAATTTACTGCAATCCAACGATGTTTGTAAACATAACCTCAAAATTCACTATTTCTTCTGTTGACATCGACGTAAGTATACATTTTAATCAATTAATTAATTATATTTTAATAGGTCATAATTAAAAAAAAAAAAAATTAATGAAAATTGATTTAGCAAATATTTTATAATTTTAAGAATTTTTTTAATAAATAAATTATGTCAAAGAAAATGAGAAAAAAGAAAATTGACATTTGGAAAATTAAAAAAATAAAAATGCAATTTTTTAGAAATATTTTTTTGGAGCAAATTTATTTATTAAAAAAGAGACTGCTAACTTTAATGTCATATTAAATTATCTATAATATAATTGTAAAGTTTATTTATCATTAATTATTTATTTTTACCGGATCTGGGTGTTGAAAGAAGGTGGGCACTCATTCGTGGTTTTATTATTTATTCAGTAAAATATCACAGATAAGTTCATGAACACATTTGATTCTTAATAACTAGTGTGTATTAACTTTATGATTTCTGGTAAATATTTAATTAAATAATATGAAATTATTATTAATAAGGTATGAAAATATTGTAATTATGAGTACGATAACGAGTTATTAATATGTTGGCACCATGCACAAATATCAATTTGTAATTTGATAAGAGCGTTGAATTGATTGATTTCAACAATATTTAATTATGAGCTCAGAGTGACTTAAGTGCATTAATTTGTTATATTATTATTTATCACAGTCAATAAATATAATTTTAACCCAAAACTACCCCCTCCTATTCTCCCTTTAGGCCCGAAGATCGAGACGCGCCAGTGCTATGTCGAACAATTATCGATCTCCGGTAACTTATCGATTTAGGGTAATTTTACCCTGTTACAAAATAAAGCGAAATCGAACATTTCGTTGATAAAAGAAGTTAAAGTTCACATCCAAATCAACATTAATTTTTACAAAGTAACCATGGCAACAGTTACCATGACAACGGTTACTATCTCAATATTTACCATGGCAACGGTATACATAGCAACGGTAATAATGGCAACGGTAACCACTGCAATTGTATCCGTGGCAACGGTAACCATAGCAACGATATCCATGGCAACGGTAACCATGGCAACGGTATCCATGGAAACGGTTGATTAGCGTGGGTGGTTGCGCTGGGGGATCAGACAGACTATTTGAGAATAGTTTTGGAAAAGACAGTCTTGCTTTAAAATTGAGATCGAACGGACGTCCTGGTGATCACGAATTCGTTATTTCCTAAGTTTCGGTCTATCGCAAGATATTATTAATATTGTTTGAATTCTAAATCGAGTTAACCTTGTACGAGTTTGTCCATTCATTTTTGTAATTGATTTTGTTGTAATTGTGAATATTAATTAATTGTAATAATAAAAATGAGTGAATCAAAAAATACCGAATCTCCAACAATAACTCCTGCCTCTCTGACATATATATATATATATATTGTGACATGGGAAAATTCTCATGTCAGATTTTAACTATAGATTTCAAATTTTTGTTTATTTTGAGCATTATTTAGCCTCGAGTTGGTCAACCTGATGGAGCGCGGAGATTCGACGTGACTGTGTCGCCCCAAGTGGTGCCGACCGTAACGCAAAGCTCGAGGTAAATTTTGAAGCCGAACCGCGCCAAAAATTAAAACTACGAATGAATGTGTCCGACTCGATTTCGATGTATCGGGTATGGTATGACTGAGATGGTATGAATGAGAAAAGCGATCGGGCGAACCCGCATTCAGTCGATACCAACGACCGAGGAGACATCTGGGAGGAGCATCGAGGAACGAGCACGTCATGCGACGTTTTAAGGTCCAACAAAACTGTCCTGACTATTCCCCTGGCGGTGTCGCTGTATATGTGTGTGTGTGTGTGTGTGTGATCGTGTGTAAACGGCTTATAACTTTAACACGGATTGACCGATCGGATCCAACTTAGTGGTGATCCAAAGAGTATTCAAACCTATAAATTTCCTAAAAATTTGAACCAATTCCGTTCACTAGATTTTAAGTAATCTCACGAGATTTTGAAAAATATTTTTTTTTGAAATAACTTTCAAACGGCTATATTGATCGATTCTAAAAACTGATCAGCTTTTAACCTTGAAAAACCACCTCGATTACTGTTGGACCGGTCAAAATCGGTTGATTCGTTCGGGAAATATCGGAAACGAAAAATTTCAAAAAATCCCTTCAATGGCTTTACCGATCACTTTCAAAAACTAGTCAATTCTTAACCTCGAAAAACTACGTCAGTAACCGTTAGGCCAGTCGAAATCGGTTGATTCGTTCGTGAAATATCGGTAATGAAAAATTTCAAAAAAAATGATTTTCTTACATAACTTCAACATATCTTTTTGGATCGTTTTTGATAAGATGGAATAATTATTATAACTCAAAAATCTGCGTCGATTGGTGCCACGAATGTGGAAATCGGTCGATTTGTTCGAGAGATATCGCGAATGGAAGAAAACCAAAAAAGTGTTTTTTCGGAATTGCACTGAAATTTCTAGTTTGATCAATTTAAACTTGAAGATTCTTTATGAAACTCAAAAAACTGCGCCGAATTCCACCAACCGCGTGAAAATCAGTTGATTCATTCAAAAGTAATTGCAGTTTGAAAATTCAAAAAATAGTGTTTTATCAAACTTTTATCAGACTTTTGAGCCTGAAGAACTCAAAAGCATAGAAAAGCTATCTCTTTGAGCTCAGAGAGCTCAAAATAACATACAGATTGTATTTATGAGCTTGAAGAGCTCAAAAACGTCATAAGTACAATTTCAATCGCCCAGATATGGAATTAGCGGGAAGTTGCAGGGATAGCCTTCAGGTTCAACCGTTTTCCAGATTTTTTTTAATTCAAAAATTCATTCTTTTGAAAAAAAAAAGATCAGATCTGAAAATTTCAGGCTTGTCTAAAATCACACTGAAAAAAAAGTTTTTTTCCTCTCAGGATACAAAATATTTTTATCCGAGTATTTTAATATCCAGTATACGTTTCTTAGTATTGAAAAACTGGTATTTTTCCCATGAGATTACCTAAGTTTTTTCTAGAGCTAAAACTTAATGCCGCGTTACCATAGCAACCGCAGCGGTGGCGCCACCAATTCTCTGATTTCCCTCTAATTCCAGAGTGCTGGCGTTTGTTTACATCTCGAAAAGTTTTTCAGTTAAGAAATTATTTTATTAAAATTTATTCAAATATTAAATTATGGCAAAAAAATGAAAAAAAAATTGAATTGTAGAAATTAAAAAAAATTATAAGTACAATTTTTGAAAATCATTTTTCAGAAAAAATTTATTTGTTAAATATAATTAAAAAATTATCAAGTGGCTACTAACTCCATTCAAGGTAATTATAATTACATCCTAATCACTAAATTTTATAGAAATTAAATTTTCTAGTAATTTTATTATAAATACAACTTTTAAAATTAATAGTTAATTTAAAATTATTAAAAAAAGGCTCGTAGTAAAATAAACATCACTTAAATATGTGTCAACTGAGTAAGGTTAAGTCAGCCATATTTTTTATTTTGGTATTTTGCTGAGAAGGAAACCGAGTTTTTTAGCAATTAAATTACCTATTAGTGTGCGAAAAAAACTTTGGTATTTTAAAAACTAGAATACCAGGTTCTTTACGGGAAGGAAAAATTTTTTAGGTGGAAAAAAACTTTTTTTTTTCAGTGCAGTATAAGATATTAGAAAAAAAAAATTGCGCCAAAATTTTAATGTCAATCCCCATTTTTGACGATGTTCAAAAATTCAAAATTTGAAAAATTTCGCATTTTTTAAAATTTTACTCCAAAACATTTTTTGTACAATAGCGCCAAGTGTCCCCTTTCAAACAAACGATAGGTCATTCCTGTGTCCATGATAGCGTTCGAGATATCACAAAAACAAAGTGGAAAAACTAGAAAAATCGCATAATTTGTAATTTGCATATCTTTTGAAAAAATTTTTTCATTTTTATCTCTTTTCGTAGAATTTTGTTGCATGTGTAACGAACGAATTAATTAAAATCATGAAAAACTCCTCAAACGCGTAAACCAAGTACCTATTTCATAACCCAGCATGAAGTCGTAAACAATTTTATGGGTTTTCTAACGAAATCTGGCGTTGCCTTTCTAACATTCTTGGAAAGACTGGGCCCGATCACAGTAAAGATGACACCATATTGTTACAGTTTCATAACCGGAACAAACCTTGAAAAGTGATCGGATCTAATTTTTAGATCGCATCATCACATGGGACAAATCATATAAAAGACCGAATTTTCGATCAACTAATCAGTCCAAGTTTACTCTTAGTAGTGCCCAGTTTCAAGTTTTGTTCTGCTGGCCCAGTACTTGTACTCCGGTTCCTCGCTGTTAGAGAAGACCCTTCTGGTTTACCTGGTACACCCTGATCCGGTCAAAAAGTTACCATAAGCCTGAAGACATCCAATTTATTGCGGCCCGACTCTAAACCCAGATATTGCACTATCTGCAAGTTTTGAGAGTCTTACCACAATAAAGTAACAATTTCAATCAGCACCTCGGAATAACCCAGAGGTTAGTACGTAAGAACATTTATATCTTTAATCATAATATAGGAATTAAGTAATCAACAAAACTACCACTGTAAACATTTTGTATGAAACAATTATTTTCTTTTCTAATATATTGGGTTAAAAAAGAGAATCATTATTAATTATTTTCCAAACTAAACCTGGTTATATTAAAATTAGAGAAGGTCAAGTGCATTTTAGATTAGACAAACTTCTCTCGAGAGGTGATTACCACCCGCTGCTTACTTTCACTATTTAAGTCCCCGAGTCAATATCTATCGCAACGCTTCTAACTCACTAATACATACGTATAGTAAAAGGGACGCAATAAAGTATCTGAATCTTTACCGCTCGAGATATTCAGGTACACGATAATAAAAGAAGGTAAACACTTCTATTGTTATCTTCAAAACAACAATTACATAATTAAGATTAACTGTCATATCTTTATTGCTCGAGATATTCAGGTACACGGTAATAAAAGAAGGTAAACATTTCTTTTGTTATCTTTAAAAACAACAATTACATAATAAAGATTAACTGTCGATCGTGACACATGATAAAAGAAAATTCCTAACCAGAATTTGTTGAAATTGAAAGAGATCAATTCCAACTATTGGTTGATTCGAGATGAAATGACTCATAAGTAAATATTTTTCCCTGAAAATTACTAAAAATTAGCATGTGTCAGAATATTAGAAATTTTGGATTTGCATTCTATTGAATACTAGCGACCCGGCCATGCCTTGCTGTGGCTGAGTGATTTAGGAAACGTGCACAACACTAAGAAAATTTGAATTAAAACGTAGCGCTATTTATAATATATTTATGTCAGGCAGTACTAGAGTTAACTGTAAGGCGCCCTCTGTTTTACACTTATGAAACTTATAATTAATAACAATAATTAACATAAGTAATCATTTTATTGTTAATTAATAAATATTGCGACCATTAATTGAAATGAAAACTATCCTATCTCTCAAGTTGTAACAAAACACACATTTAAAAAAAATAACTAAAATCGTTTAAGTAGTTTAAGAGTTCATTGCGGACAAACATCGTGATACTGGAATCATATATACTAGATAGCGACCAGACAGAAGCAGGTGCTGCTACAAATGTAGCGGAGAAAACCACAAGGCCGTAAACTGCACGGAGAAGCAAAATTGCTTCCTTTGCACCTAGGACAAAGATGCCCAGGACGGCTTATGCCATATATCTGCCACCAGAGCCTGCAAGGCACTCCGCACAGCAATTGACGAAGCCAAGAGAAAATAAAATCAACATCTGTCTTATCTGCGAGCAATATCTAAACATCGAAGGAGAAAGATGGTTCGCAAATAAGTCCGGCACATCAGCGATCTGGATAGCAAACTCGAAAAAAGTCACTGTCAACAACAACGGAAGCGGAGCAGGTTTCGTCTGGATTGAGACTCCCTCGACCTACTTGATGAGTGTCTACCTTTCACCCAACCAAAGAATTAGTGTGTTTCGCCAGAAGTTGGCAAACATAGAGGATACCATCGGCAAGCTCAACGGCGATGTCATCGTAGCTGGGGATTTCAACGCCAAATCGGCTGAATAGGGTGCTGACTTCTCTGACACCAGAGGAAACGAAGTAGCAGACTTCGCAGCAAGACTAGACCTCAAAGTGCTGAATACTGGAACTACTACAACCTTTAGAAGACCGGGGTACAAGGAATCCATCCTAGACATTTCGCTGGCAGCCCCAGAGATAGCCAACATGATTGAAGACTGGACTGAATCCGAAGAATACAGTGACAGTGATCACCAGTATGTGACATTCAGAGTTGTAATGGCACCTACTCGAGCTCCACAACGAGTTCTTCAACAGCGGAAGTGGAACGCTAAAAGGCTTGATCCAGAGGCATTACGAGCGTCACTTGGACGGATCTGGTCTACCCTATAGAACAATCCAACTCCAGGTACCTGTAAAGAGACGGAAAAGGCAGATCTCAAAGTGATAAAGGAAATTGCTGCTGCATGAAACGCCTCTATGGCGCGAATGAAAAATCGGACTTTTCACAGGCCGGCGTACTAGTGGACAACAAACATAGCAGAGCTTCACAGAAGATGCCATGAGCTACGTCGCCGCGCAACGAGAGCTGCGAAACGCTACCCGAACGAAGACTTATATTCGAACAAGTACAAGCAGGCCAAAAAGACGTTAAACAGAGCCATCAAAGGAAGTAAAGCGAGGTTGTGGAAAGAGATTTGTAACGATCTCGACAAGGACATCTGGGGTAAAGCCTACCAAATTGACGCCAAACGACTTGGAAAGACTTCACCAGAACCGCCGAAGTCACCTGCTCTAATGGACAACATTGTAGCGAAGCTTGTCAACAAACATCCACCGCGGGGAAAGAAACACCACGTTCAAAACAGCGAAGCAACACCCTTTACAATCGAGGAATTACAAGACGCGGCTAAGTCTCTCAAGACAGGAAAGGCATCTGGCCTACCGGTAAAGACCTACTGGCAAAAATGGCAGCAGTACAACGGCGAGACGCTCTCAGGGTTGCCTGTGCTTACCGCACGGTTTTCGAAGCTGCTGTATTAGTCATTGCGGGAGCCGCGCCCATCGACCTACTAGCGTTTGAGAGAGCAAAACTCTGTGACGCTAAAAATAGTGACGAAAACATGAAAGACGCAAGAACGAGGATAAAGGCGGAAACACAGCAAGAGTGGCAGGACAGATGGACATCGGCAGAGATGGGCAGATGGACGGCGTGCCTAATCCCAAACATCAACGTCTGGCTTTCTCGGAAGCACGGGGACACGGACTTCTTCCTCACACAGCTATTGACAGGACACGGACAGCTTAACGCCTAACTCTTCAAGATGGGGCTGCACCGCACGCCAACGTGCAAATACTGCCCGGACGAGGGAGGCTGGTAATAGCCTGGTCGGCTCGGTGCTCGCTTTTCGAAGGAGTGGAACCCGGGTTCGATCCCAGCACGCACCACTATTTTTCAGTGATTATAATTTAAAATAAAAATATGTGCGTTACATTGCCAGCCTCTGGATGTGGCAGAGATAGCCGGGCAGCACACGTCTGACTTGGGTGATCACACATTTTAGCAACAACTTGAATGGGTGACCACTCTAGTCAGCGTTGGCTAGCGCGAGGGATCTCTGCACACTAGGTGAGGGGCCTAATGCTCCAGTGGTCAATAAAGAAGAGTTCTTATCAATCTCTGTAGACTTAACCCAGCTCCGACTGTACTAACATGGGTTTTCTCTGTGGTTTTCCCATGTTACTGTTCCAATAGCCGAGTGGTGAGAAACAGGGTAAATACGGTACAGAAGGCACAAGTCGGTCCACAGCCGCAATAAAAGTGGAGAATAGAATTAAGAGGGATAGTTGATTCCCCAAAAAAGAGTGGGGATATCAGCCTCGTAAAAACCAGATAATGGTATACAAGTAAAACTAAAATATATATATACTGCCCGGACGAAATCGACGACGCCGAACACACTTTCTTCGAGTGTGTACGGTGGAAGGACTACAGAAGCAGCACCAAAGAAATAATAAGCACCCCACTCTCCCCCGAGAGCTTGATAGCCTGCATGCTTATAATAGAAGATAACTAGTCAGCTGTCGTAGCCTACGCGCAGCGCCTTTTACAAGAAAAAACCGTAGAAAGAGACCAGTAACCAGGAGTAATTGAAATAATGCTAAAGCGGTTCTGATTCAGTCATCTCCGTACTTTTCACGGGGAAGGAGAGAGGAGTTTTTTTAGTGGATAAATATCCCACACTACACTGTTAAAAATTTTTAATGTAATTTTATAAGAAATGTATTGGAAGCTAATAGGCAAAACATTTATTTAAAATTACAATCAGGTATAGTAATATTACAAAACATATATAGATCTGTAAGGTTACTAATTTTACAAAACGGTTTTGTAATTTTACAAACATTTTGAGATTAGCTAAGTTTGTAGAATGATAATACTTTCCTTGAATTAAACTGAAATTGAAATAATAAAAAAGAAAAATTTGATTTAATATTTGTTGTCATTTTATTTTTATGAAGTGCTGACTAGATTTTATACCTTACGTAGACTTAATTTTTACAACTCAGACGATTCAATGTGAAAATAATATTTACCCTAACTCAGAATCGAACGCGAGCCGCACGCTTGCCAGACCGATACCTAACGCCCTACGCCGTACGACCGATAAGTGGTCGAACATCTCATTATTTTTATAAGCTAATCCTATGTGGTGATTGAGAATTACGGCTTATTATTTATTATTTACATTATTTGTGTTATTTAATTCTGTTTATTGATGGAAAATAACTAACTTTTACATTATTTATAATTCATTGAACATTATAAAAACTAAAGTCTACTATATACTCATTCAAATATATCGACTTCGAAATGATCATTTAAGCGTAGTATTGAAATTTATAAAAGATAAATAATGCCTCGAATTCATTAATACAAATAAATAACCATAGACTAAAAATTAGTAAAAATTAATATGAAGGAAATTGTTGTTTTTTGATACATTAGTCTCATTTTTGTAAAACTGAAAAGTATTATTTTTAAAATTGGAAAACAGTGGAGTAGAATTACAATTCGTGTAATATAATTAAAATTGTCATGTAACATTACATTACACTGTGTAATTTCACAATGAAAATTGTAAAAATAAAAAAAAGCTTTTTAAATTTTTATGAGATTATTGTAATGTAAATTACAATTTTTTTTTGTGATTTTATATACAATTATGCCGAATCAGATCACAAATAATGTTCGTAAAATTAAAAAGCTTTTCCTTAAAAATTGATAAACTGTTCTGTAATATTACAATGCGTGTTAGGTTTATACATGAAGAGCGTAAAATTACAATAAATCTTAGTAGATTTTCTGTCAGATGTTGGAAAATTACATGAATTGTATTTTATTTCGCATTGCTATACACTGATTTGTAATTTTACTTATTATTTGTTTTGTAATATGATTGTAATTTTACAAAAATTTTTAACAGTGCAGTTACTGGTTAGAACAGAGTGAAAACTTTATTATTTCTATTAGGGTATGTTAGATATATTCATTAATATTAAGAAATTATAAATTTTTGTTATTAAGAACGGACTTGAATTTGCAAGGTACCGGCTTAAATCAGCTGTTCACCTCTTCCTGATTCTTACAAAATTTCAAACCAATTTTCACTAATATTAAACGATTAATTGTAAATGAGACATCTTGTTAAAGAAGTTTTATACTTGATAAATTTTGATTAATCGATAATATTAAGAAAACACATCCCCTAAATTTTATCAATATTATAGAAAATAATCGTTTGTCACTGATTTAGAAAATGACTTTTAAATTAGGTCAATATAATGTGCAATTCCGACAAATTATTGATGTTAAATAATGACTCAGAAATGGTATCGGCATTACGTACGACCGTGACTTGTCACTGATGTAAACAAATGATATTAATCTTACGTCAAGATTACGTACAATCGTGACTTGTCACTGATGTAAACGCATGATGTTAAACTTACGTCGTTATGACATACAATGATAGCATTAATGTTACGTAATATTGTAGTCTATACATTATGTCAGTTGTACGTAATATCTAAGTCATTTCCATGATATCATATAGAAGTAATAAACTTACATCAGTATGATGTCAAAATTATATCATATATTTTTACATCATAATTGGATCACAAGATAGGTCAATTTTACGTCAAATTTACGTAAAATAATGTGAAATTCCTATGACTTATAAATGACGTCATATTAAAGTCATGTGTTCACTGGGTCATAATTTTCGGAGTATGCGAAAAAATTTTGACCTAAAAAGCACTTGTTGACTAGACTATTAAGTTCAAACGTAATTAATTTGATAAGGAACAATTTATTCAACTTTTTATTTTTTATCTTTATCTTTATATTTTTCAGATGATTTCTTCATCGTTAATTTTTCGATTTTTAAGTATATTTATGGAAACCAATTAAATCAATACATCAAGACAAAACCACCAGAATACAAATGATCAACTCCAGAATAATAAAATATTCAAAACACTATCAAGAACAATAACGAAAAAAACTCGATCTGTTCCAAAAAAGATAAAGTTATTTCTGCATAATGAAAGAAAAAAGTAAAAATGCGGCAAGGTCGCGCCGAGAAAAAGAGAATACAGAATTTCAAGAACTTGCTAAATTATTACCACTTCCAGCAGCGACGACTTCACAGTTGGATAAAGCAAGTGTAATTCGATTAACAACAAGTTACTTGAAGATGAGAGCAGTGTTTCCAAATGGTTAGTTGCGTTTTATAATAAAAATAATTGTCATATTTTTATTAGATTTGTTTAATCTATCAAAATAGTCACAAAGAACCTATTGATTGACGTTTTTAAGTTTTTTTTTTTATTTTTTTTAACGACAATCAGATACATGACACTTTGGTAAAGGGCAAATAGTATCGGATGAGATGGTTGTGATTGCGCACTTGATGTATTGTTAGCCCCCACGCTTTGTAAGCAAAGCATGAGGGTTGTTGTTATATTACAATAGCTGGTCTTTCAATTCCCTCGTAGTTGTCGTTCTTCTTGAGCCTTTGCTCAATTGAATTTCAAGTGGTCGCATCCCTCTAGAATACATCAACGACGCGTCTGTATTCTCGCACGAGAAAATTGGACGTTGTTATGTTACTCACTCATTTGTTTTTATTTTCTTTTTCTTTTTCTATCCTTCACATTCTTTCTTTCTCACCTTAAGAAGTCTTCTATTCTTTTTTACGGCTAATTTTTCTTTATTTTTATTCTTTCAACTCTTTACTTATACGCATCGTCAATTCGTCTCCTGCTTTCTCTTTTATTGCAGACTTAATTTAACGCCTCTTTGACAAATGCTCAGAACAATTCGGTTTGCTATGAAAATTCGTAGAAACCAAAACTATATCACTGGTGACCACCTTGAATTTATTCTAACTTAAAGTATTAACAAGTACTCAAAATGATATATTATCATACAAGAACATGTTAGTAATATTTTTTTTTTTACAGGTTTAGGCAATGAATGGGGAGCTTCTCCTACTATGAATGACTCACGTGATGGAGTAATTAAAGAATTAGGTTCTTACTTATTGCAGGTAATGTAATATACTTAATTAAATTGTGAGAAACAATTTTTTTGCATACATATATGAATAGGGCATTCCATACAACGTTAACCATTTCATTCCTCGACCCTGTCAAATCGGCTAAAATTTTTATGCGCTGAAATAATTTACTAAGAACCTTCACATGATTTATTTCAAATCTTTATGATGAACACAAAAAAATGAAAATTGATCTTTTTGTTTATCAATTCTTCACTTTCCACTGAGGTAATCATATATATTATCAAGAGTTAGAAAAATAATTATTCTCAGTCCGATTTCTAAGCAAAAGTTTTTATAAACTTTTGAACCATATGCATTTTCTGAATCCGCTTGACGAGCTGAGTCGAAATATAGCAAAATTTTTCAAAAGTTCCGTCATGAGGACCAATGCAATAATTAGATTTCTATGACTAAAAGCTTTTTCTTAAAAATTGATGAACTCTTCTGTAATATTACAATGCGTGTTAGGTTTATACATGAAGATTGTAAAATTAAAATGAATCTTAGTAGATTTTCTGTCAGATGTTGGAAAATTACATGAATTGTATTTTATTTTGCATTGCTATACACTGATTTGTAATTGTACTTATTATTTGTTTTGTAATGTGATTGTAATTTTACAAAACTTTTTAACAGTGTACCCACCATCATCTCTCAATGATAGCGATATATTTGGAAGATTTTTTTCGCTTCTCTATAATAAAAAAACAAAAAAAAAACACACACACACTCACACACTCACACACGCATACATACATACATACATACATACATACATACATACATACATACTTACAGGCATAGTGACAACCTTACGGGAATAGTCAAGGAGGATTCTGGTGACCTTAAAACGAGATCGATTAAAAACTCGATTTTCGAAAAATGAGGGAAAACCAATAACTTTCCGAATATTCTAAAAATTTTAATTTTTCTTAACGAGAAATTAAAAGAGATTGAGGTTACTAACACAGAGAGGTCTGTTTAATTTGGTTGAATACGAGATAAAATATAACTTACTAAAAATAAATAATTTTAATAAATTAGATTACATAATTTTATGACAACGACTTTAGATAGTGATCGATATATTATCGATAAAAAAACTATAAAAAATTAGATTCATAGACTGAATAATTTCGAACGATTTTTAGTTTGTTATTGAACAACTAAATCAAATGGATATAAATCAAAAAGTTCGACAATAATTCATAATCATTACAATAGTAAGTAAAGCAAAAAAGTTCACATTTTTCCATTTGTTTGAGTTTTAATAAGATAAATATATAAACAGTCATTCAAAGGTCTAGCCCTAATAATAAATTATTATAAATCATATTGCAGGTAATCATATTAATTGATATTATGTATCACCCATAAGTATAACGGTAGCAGAAGTCCAACAATCTTCTAAAAAGTCATAAATAATCATTACAAATAAACAATAGACGAAAAAACTCGATGGTGACTCTTGAAAATCTGCTAAGTGTGCATATTCCTGAGTTTTTTTTTCAACTGAGTATGAATTTCCTAATCAGTTTCTAGAATAGCCGTCTACTAATTTGATACTTATTGGTATTCATAATATTGATTTATTACCTCGGATTATGTGTAGTATTTCATCGTACCTGAAAAGTGTTCAAGTATAGAATATCTATGGTATTGTCGGTGAGTAAGTTGTTGGTTTCTGGGGCTTGATATTTATTGATTGACATTTGGTATTAATCATAGGACTTTAGATGAGAGCACAGCGTATAGCTCATAAAATCAGCGTGTATAGCCTTTCTAATATACTGATTGTATTATCTTGTAGCTGTTACAGCCATCAAACGTATTGTTACCAGAGCGATCTAGCTGATAGTATCAGATCGAATCCAATAGATGGTTAAATAAAGATAGCTACCGCAGCAATGCAATGGTCCGAGAGCGAAATTTTTTTTTTCTATGTATGCAATCCTTTCTAAACATGAATATTAGTAAGCTAAAAATTGCGAGTATCTGTTAAAGTGTCAAATGAATTATCTCAATATTAAAAATTGATTGAAGGCGGAAAATGATTTCAAAATAATGTACGTTTTCGGTAGATCGTTATAGAACTTTTGATGATTAACTAAAGAGATCCTGGTTTAATTCTTAGCTTGGCTTTGAAGCCCATAGTGTTTTAAAATCATGATTCGTTTTTAATGAATTTTCGATGTAGTGATAATCGATTTAACACTCGAACATATAATTACTATTTCCAGCTTAGTCTTTCTCAGATATAGATGGAATTGCTTCGATTTAATACGATGAGACTATATCTGTCTCGAAAAATAGTGAAAATAGAATAAAAATTTTTGTTCACAGCGCAAAACTAAAAAGTAACTAGACAGACCGATTTGGTATAAAACTAAATAATATTTTAAATCAAGTATGAATTAAACTTATTGTAAACTCAATATTTAAAGAAAATAATTTAATCAATAAAATTTATTAATATGTACAGTTAATTGGGAGCGACGACAATGAAAAGAATGAAAGCCACCCTCCTCCATTTATAACACCTCCTCCACCCAACCAAAAATGTAAGTAAACATATATTGTGGTAAAGGTGATTTTAATTATCATGACTAACTCAAGTGATATATATATATATATATATATATATGTGTGTAGTGCATTTCGTGCCAAATAATTTTTCATAACTTTTTTTTTTTTTTTTTTTTTAGTATAGTATCAGTCTAAAAAGTTTAAACAGACGTCTTAAATTTTAATTAGTTTTTCGATGAGACTTTTTAGATGTCAATTAAAAAAAAAAAAAAAACCGAAAA
>JZSA01003025.1:0-10065 GCA_000956155.1 Cotesia vestalis
AGGGTGTGTGTGTGTGTGTGTGTGTGTAAGTATGTGACCCTCTCATAACTTTTGAACGGCTCGACCGATCGAATCGCGGTTGGTGACATTCGATTAGGTTCCATTAAACTTAGATTTCCTACAAACTGAACCGATTCAGACAGGTAGATTCCAAGTAATCTCAAAAAAACTGCAAAAAAAAATTTTTTTATAAGTGGTTTTTTTGAAATAACTTTTAAACGTTGTTACCAATCGATTCCAAAAACTAATCAGCTCTTAACCTGCGAAAACTACGTCGATCGCCACCAACCGCGTCAAAATCGGTTCATTCGTTCGGGAAATATCGTGAACGAAAGAAATCGAAAAAATCGAATTTTTCAAGAGAAACTCTAAAATTTCTCTTCTGATCAATTTATGTTAACATACTCTTTGTAGAACTTAAAAAACTGCATAGAATACTGTTAACTGCGTGAAAATCGGTTCTATCATTCAGAAGTTATTGCAGTATGTAAATTCAAAATTACTGATTTATCAAACTTCTGTCAGACTTTTGAGCTCGAAGAGATCAAAAGCTTAGAACAGCTAACTCGTTGAGCTCGGAGGGCTCGAAGTAACATATAAATTATATTTTCGAGCTCGAAGAGCTCAAATACGTCATAAGTTCAATTTTAAGCACTTAGATATGGAATTAGCGGGAAGTTGCAGTGACGGCCTTTAGAGTCAACCGTTTCCCCAATTTTTTTATTCTGAGTTACAGCTTGTTAAAAATCGCTTGAAAGCTTAGTTTTTTTTAATGCTCCTTAGTTTTTCTGACTAGTGTATTTTACTAACAATGAACGCTCATATTAGCTATTTAATTATTGAGAGTAATAACGAAATGCATTCAGAAAATTTCATGAAATTTCATACACTCTCATAAAATTTTATATATTTTCGAAACACTTTGTGAAATTTCATAAGAACTACAAAATTTTATGAAGTTAAAAAATCTGATAGAAATGCGACTGTAAAACTTTTTTTTTTCAAAAATGTCATTACCCTGGCGGATTCGTGGTCACGGTAAAATGATCGTGAAACGACGGTGAAAGCACCGTCAATTCACAGTGTAGACAAATTATCGTCGAATAACCGTCACTTGACTGTCGAACGACCGTCGTTTGACAGTGAACGATGAGTATAGTTGTGAACAATTTTCACTGTTACTTTATGATTTTTATTCTGTATAGTTGTCATACTTCACTCTTCGAAAAATCAAATTTTCACTTGACTTTTCCGATTTTTTACCTAAGTAAAAATCGTAGATCATCGATCGATCGTCTGTCATTGCACGGTAGTTTGCAAGTGAAACGACCGTGAAACGAGCGTATAATGCCATTAAGTCAGGAATGTTTACTAGTCAACAATGAAAAAGTGCTGACAATATTATATTTTTTTTTTATTTCAGTAAAAATACTCAAAGTAATATTATTATTATTATTATTATTATTATTATTATTATTATTATTATTATTATTATTATTATTATTATTACTAACACATACTATATATTTAGAGTTACATAAAGGCATTGCAATAATAAAATGATTCCACTTGATTAGTTTGCGTTAATAGAATTTATTATATAGAATTTATTATATTATATATAGTTTTAAATGAGAAACTATAATCCTTTTTGATTGTGAAAAATATAATAATCAATATTGTTTAATAAATTATAATTTAATTTTAACTTAACTATAAACATATTTTCTGCACGTTAAATATTTTCACCGTAATTCCAAAATTTGAATTCTTTATTAATGATTTGAGTTTTTTTTTTTTTTTTTAGATGAAAACTTTAATTTCGAAATTACGGAAAAATTATTTGTTATCAAGAAAAATTATGATGAGATACTTTTTTTTAGCAATTTCTTTTCCAGATCTTTTTTTATACAGTTAATAATTTCACCGTAATTTCGAAATTAAGAATTTCGTAATCATAAAAAATTTTAATTATTTATTACGATTATTATTATGAAGTCATGGAAAAAATATAGCTTTATTTAAGCTATTTTTATCTGTACAATCAAAAAATGACTTGGTTTTGACACCTTATGATGTCACTGAATCTAACATTACGAGTAACGTCGCAGATAGCCTAACTGGTAAAGTTTCGGGCGCGCGACCAGATGAACCGGGTTCGGGTCCCGGTCTAGACTGTCCGAAGTATTTTTTTTTATTTTATTGTCCGTGACAGTAGCGTAAAATCACCGTATTTCGACAGTATATCGAGCGTACGGTGTCGGTTATAACATCGTAGATTCACTTGCGTTTGCACCGTATATATTTTGTTAATTCACAGTGAATATCGTTCACAACTGTATCCGATGCAGACTGACAACTCGCTCGGTAACAACGGACTTTATACGGTGAAACGACCGTGAAACAACCGTTAATCGACTGTGCTTTCACCGTGTTGCCGAAACCGCCAGGGTAAAAAGAATAATCAAAAAAAGAAAAAAACTTTCTAATCAGCTCATTTTCGCAGTTGCGGACATTTAAAGAAAAAGTAACTTTTTTATTTTTGACAATTCGATACCTTGATAACGGTTCGACACAAACAAAATCTAAAAAATTCCCCAAGAAGACCTTTTTTAGCTGATACTATAATATGAAAATTATGAATAAAATCGGACAATGTCTCAAAAAAATCGAATAATTTTTTTTTTTTAATGAACATTGAGAAATCGTTAGAATATGTCTAGAAGAAGATCCTCTGAGAATGCGAGCTCTTAACATTAATATTTAGAGGTGGCGTGTTGTAATTTTCTATTTCCCATTTGAATAACATAGGAAAATATTTTTTTCAGTTTGGAATTTTGTAACGTGATCACGAGCTACTTTGTAAATAAAACCAAATCAATCCTTATTGGAAATTAAATGCTCTACAAGAAAGGTCTGATTGACATTTGGCGTAAGTCAATCCGCTTCAAAGATATCGAGCCTCAAACTTCAGACAATTAAAAATTGCACTCTATTTTTTTCTTAAACACAAAAAAATCAATTTATGTGTCTTAAAAACCCATTATTATTAAGTTGAGAATTAAATATGCATATATTTGATAGAATTCATATCCGAAATTCTGAATAATTTGACAAATGCTAATTTTTATTAATTATTAACAAAAAATATTTACTTATGAGTTATTCTATGTCAAATCGACCTATAGTTGAAATTGACCCCTTTCTCCTCCAAGCCATTCAAAAGTTATGAGGGTCACACACTTCCAACAACAACAAACTCTTAGAAAATTTAATTTCCTGCATAAAAAGAACCTGTGCACCAAAAAAATTTTTTTTTATTATCCATCGCTATTTTCGTAACTTATTATTTTTTTTAATGATGGAACGATAAAAAGATTTTCAATGAATATCTCAAATTATAGAAACTTAATCATTAAATGTCTCCGAAAACATTGATTTAGCGACTTGGTGCTTAGGACCTTTTTTGTAAGAAATTAAATTTTCTACAAGTTTGTTACTGACATTTTTTTCTGTAGCTCTTGTCATTTACGAGATAAATGCGATAAAATGCGAATTCCATGGAAAAATTAAGTTAAGAGTTCCTGTACTACCTCGCCGGTTTGGGTTACGGTTTAGCCGCAAAAGACACTTTTGTAAAGCATTCAATTCTTAAAAAAAATCTGTCCATGGTCGAAACCGTACTATGAAATACCACTGATCTATAGGAATTTGAAGATAAAAAGATCAGAGTTTCTGTGTTTTTTTAATGGGAAATCTTTACACGCCTTGCTCGAGTACTTAATATTAATATTAAGGACCCAAACTTTCAGGGAATTGTTTTTGGGTACTTGCAACAGAATTTTACGACAAGACCGAAAAAAAAGTAGTTGAAAAAAAGAAGCACCTCAATATATATATATATTAGGGTGTGCCAAAATATAACTTCCATGAGGAACCTTTTAAAATAAAAATTTTGAATTCCGCTTTTAACAGGGGCTGTGTTTAGGCATTTCCTGAGATATTTCGGGATGAGAGAATTTATTTAATTTTCATAGAATTTTTAACAGGAGATTCAATTGGGCACTTCCGGCCAAATTTTGAATTTTCAGCGGAAATGTCCAAACTAAACTTCTATTAAGAAATTCTATGAAAATCTAATTTATCGTCTCACCCCAAAATATCTCAGGAAACGCTCAAACACAGCCCCTGTTAAAAGCGTAACTCAAAATTCCAATTTTAAAAGGTTCCTCACGGAATTTACATTTTGGCACACCCTAATATATATATATATATATATATATATATATATATATATATACATGTTAATTTTTTATACAGCTCCTAGTCTGAAAGGTGACAAAGGTGACAAAGGTGACAGTTTACGTGGACCCCCAGGGCCTCCTGGACCGCCTGGAAACAGCTTCGATTTCAACGATGAGGTATGACCAGTTTTAAACTCAATTTTGTGATGATTCGCGATATTTATGATATTATAGCTGATTATATGACGAGGAGCAAAACTGAATGATCATGACAAAACATGATTCAATTCTAAGAAAGAACTAAAAGATAATGCTTTTTTATAGGATAAATTGACATTGATTATAAAACATTGATAACTATTGTCTCCTACTAGCAAGAGCGATAAAACCTTCACTACTACTTCTATGCCATTACAGAGTCTATCGGCCACTTTCATAAGAGTCCATGTCAGATAGGGTACTTCGGCCTCAGAGGGTGAACGCACGGAAAAATAACTTTACCATTGCCGTTTTTGGTTGTACAGGAATTACTATTATTCCTATTACCGATAATAGTGCTGAGCATAACTCTTTAGAACGATGCATACTCTATAGAAACAAGAAAGCAACTCCTCTACGAGACTCAAAACTACACATTTCATACTCGAAAACATCTAACACACCATCACTCTCTGTGGACCGAAGACGGCTGATTCTTTCGGTTCCAAAGCCAGACTGTTAATCTCCTTGTTTTCGCTTCCTCATTCATTCACTTTCCCATTCTTACAGCTAGTGCTTGAACTTCCTGTTCAGGCATCGGTAACTGACCGGGAAGAACATGATATTGACCGTTCATCAGTAGCATAGCCCGACATCTTTCGAGGTGACCTAGTTCCCCCAAACACTATACCATACCCTCGACGACATCAAATTTCATATATTACAACACCGTGCTCGATACTTTAAGACATACTACACAAATACTCTATCCAACTGCTAATACACATAGCCTCCAATACTTACTGCCGACTCTCACACAACTTTGTCATAAATTCCAGCAAACTTACGTTTTTATTCTCTGAGGACTTACACAATACATGTCTTGAAATTACTGGAACGTTGTATAGAGTAGAACATTAAAATATAGATAGTTGGATTTTGCCATGTGATATACATTTCAGTCAATAATAAGTATAGAGTGTGATGAGAAACTTTATATTGCAACACATGCCTCCGATTTGAGGTAGGATTCTTGCAAATCTACTTCGAGCTCAAAGTCTAGACAATGTAATAGCAGCTCCCGAGTCGAAACATTAAGCGTGATTTAAACTCGAGCGTAAATCCAACGTCTCGAGCGTTACAAACGTAACTCTTACGTCTCAGACGTTGCAAATGTGAAAATAATGTTTTAAAAACATTACAAACATAAATTTCATTTCTTAAACAGTAAAAACGTAAATTAAACGTATGATTTTAAATACAGTGAAAATCCGCAATGGTTTCGAAAATCCAAAAATTTGATACAGACAGAAAAAATGATTCACTTTTATGAAGTAAATAATTCTCCTCAAACTATTTTTCATGATCGAGGTAAATTGCACGCCTCATAAGCGAAGCATTGAGGTAGTGCTCTATTCTCGACTTGTCAAAAAAAGCAGTTTTCTCGAAAATGATATTGACTTTTTTCTAATTATGTCACACTTATAGGATAATACGAGTGCACTTATATCAAGTCAAATAAAATGTCAAACACATAAAATACATTTCAATGACAATTGTTTTGTTTATTACATTAAATAATAACATTAAACATAATTTTTTTGGACGTCGGTGTGTGTGTGTGTGTGTGTGTGTGTGTGTGTGTGTGTGTGTGTGTGTGTGTGTGTGTGTGTGTGTGTGTGTGTGTGTGTGTGTGTGTGTGTGTGTGTGTGTGTGTGTGTGTGTGTGTGTGTGTGTGTGTGTGTGTGTGTGTGTGTGTGTGTGTGTGTGTGTGTGTGTTTATCAATCCGTGTATATGACAAAGAAATTGCTAGAAAAAATAATCCTACAGGAATGATTTTTTTTTATCATACAAAGTATAACACTAAGGATTTTCTCCTTTCAATGTAAACGTGGAATTCACTGTCGTTTAATTATTATTTATAAAAAAAACTAAGATTCGACTGCGTATTTATATATATATATATATCAGGGTGTGCCAAAATGTAACTTCCGTGAGAAACCTATTAAAATGAAAATTTTTAGTTCCGCTTTTAACAGCAGCTGTGTTTAGGCATTTTCTGAGATAGAGCACTACCTCTTATGACGCTTTGCTTATGAGGCGTGCAATTTACCTCGATCGTGAAAAGAAGTTTGAGGAGAATTAATTACTTGATAAAAGTGAATCATTTTTAGTAGATTTCATGGAAATCTAACTATTGCATTGGTCCTCATGACGGAACTTTTGAAAAATTTTGCTATATTTCGATTCAGCTCGTCAAGCGGGTTCAGAAAATGCATATGGTTCAAAAGTTTATATATATATATATATATATATATGGCATATAGACAAATTTGGGAATTAGGGAAATAAAGGATAAAGGGAAAGGGAGGACCTTTACTCGGTAGGAATTTTCGATAACTGAAAAAAAGTAATTCGGACAGCCTAGACCGGGACTCGAACCCGGATCGTTTGGTTACGCGCCAAAGACTCTACCAGTTAAGCTATCTGAGACACTGTCCGTAATTACTATTCAGTCACTTAATAAGACCTATCGAGTAATAAACACCACCGTCCATCTTACGGAAAGATATACGATATAACCGGCCTTGTGTCTACTCTCTAACTCTCTAACTCTCTCAATTTTTAACGGATCTTCATTAAACTTTGAGAACATATTGAACATTGAGCGTTCATATTCTACGGATAATTACCGAGGTTAAGTTCGAGAATGAGCTGAATCGGTCGGTTATTTTAGAAATACGAGTTGATTCAAAATTTCAAAAAATTTTGAAAAATTCAACTTCTTTTGGTTTTCCTTGCAATAACTTTTGAATGCAATAACTTTTCATATTTTTGTAAATTGTATCTTGAAGCTTATTTAATAACCTTCAATTTCCATGCTAATTTATTTCCCTCAATCAAGTAGATCACGAATAAGAGGAGATTAAAAATTTCAAAATTCGCGAAAAAATTCAACTTTTTTTGATTTTTCTTGCAATAACTTTTGAATGCGATAACTTCGGAAATTGTATCTGAAAGCTTATTAAATAGGCTTCAATTCACATGCTTCATTATCTTCCTTAATCAATTGTGTCCGAAATGACAGCAAGTTAAAAGTTTCTTCTAATTCAAATTATGAAATCTACTTCCATTTCGGCTGCCGAATGGCCTTTTTTCTGTCTGTATCAAATTTTTGGATTTTCGGAACCATTGCGGATTTTCACTGTATTCAAAATCATACGTTTAATCTACGTTTTTACTGTTTAAGAAATGAAATTTATGTTTGTAATGTTTTTAAAACATTATTTTTACATTTGCAACGTCCGAGACGTTGGAGTTCCTTCTGTAATGCTGGAAACGTTGGTGTTGCGCTCGAGAAGTCGGAATCATGTTTGATAATTCGACTGAGGAAAACACTGTTGAAATTACTAATTGCGATAATACTTGAATGTATCAACCGATTTTGATGTAATTTGCGGTAATCTATGTGGTTTTTTCAGTAGAAAGACGTTAACTAGCCTGCAAAACAATCTGACTAAAAAATGTAAAGTCAGGCAAAAAAACACTTCTTTCAAAATTGTTTGGCAACTCAATCTCTTCAACGAGCTGACAATGAATTTTGATGCAATTAGATTTTAGTATATGTTGAGGATAAACTGACTATGGAAATGATTAAAAAATTTTTATCATTTTTATTTATTTTTCTCAACCCAAAATTTTGTTTATTAGCGCCTTCTCTAACCTGTTTTTGAGAACAAAATCAGTTGTAGAATCGAAGTTCCACCTTCGTTCATTTTCTTTAGCAAATTATGGATCTGCCTAATATTATGGATGCTCATAGTTGACATGAAAACAGGCATATTTATATATAAGATTTAAACATGGTCTTGCATGCAAATTCTCTCTGATTTCAACTATGAATCGTCGTTATTGTTTAGATGTGTGATTGATCTAATTTGTAGAATCATCTTCAATTGATATTCTTATAAATTAAACTTTCTGATTTTTTTGTAGGATTGGCCAATAACACAATTTCAAGGACCACCAGGGCCGAAAGGTCAACCAGCGGCTTGTACTTGTAATGTGACCGACTTAATATCAACTTTTATAATGCCAAAAACGATCATTGGTGAGAAAGGTGAACCTGGGATTCCTGGAACAGAAGGAAAACAAGGGCAAATGGGGCTGACGGTATTATTTTACGTTAAGCTTATATTAAAATGTCTTAACATCTATGAAAACTACTTAAAGAAATTAAAAAAAAAATAAAAGAGATTTTGTTAAATCTAGTAATAATCGTAACAACCACTTTCAACTGAGATACAAAAAAAAGTGCCATTCGGCAGCCAAAATGGAAGTAGATTTCATTTGGATAATTATAATTATAATTCCTATTTTTCACTATTGTTGGGATATTCGAACCGCAATAACTTTTAAGTGAACCAATCTCATTAAAATTCGATTTTTACAAAACGGGGTTTAAACAATAATTTCCAGATATTTGGAAATCGTTGCTTTTTATGAAATCTACTAAAACGAGTGCAATAGCAAATTTCATATTTGGCATAGCGGAATAGGACTTAATTTCAAAATTACACATATAATGTAGTACTCAAATCAAAGTTAATTTAAAGAGCTTTCAGATGCAATTTACAGAGATTAAATAAGTTATTTCATTCCAAAGTTATTCAAGTTAGAAAGTAAGGAAGTATGAATTTTTATAGTTTTAAAAATTTTTAAATCCTGGCATTTCTAAATTACTTGACTGATTAAGCTCATCTTTAAACTTAACTTTGGTAGTTATCTGTAGAGTAAGTATGTTGAGTTTGGTGAAGATCCGTTGCTAATTGTAGACACTATCGTCGTGACAAGCTGCGTTATATCCGATATATATATTATAACGAGAATTTTTGAAGTCGATCCAGGTGTTTGGTCGTTACAGTGTTCCCCGCTTACAGACCTTGATGTTAGACGCTAATTTATAATCTTATTTTTCTTGGGGGTTTACGGGAACTTACTTCTTACTAAAATTCTAGATTATACTTCGGTATCGTTCCGATTTTTGGTCTCTGGTCTCAATAAAAATAAGGCGCCAGGTAATTTTCAATCACTGGGATTACCAAACCAGCAAAAACGTAATCAGATAATTTTTGTTTGCTAGGAATTATCAAACTAGCCAAACTCAAACGAAAACTTAAACGAAAACGTAAACGTAACCTGAACTTAAACGGAACTAGATAATTTTTATTCGCTAGAAATTATCAAACTAGCCAATAAACGTAAACTTAATCGGAAACACAAAACTTAACATAATATAGTCCAAATAACCAAAAGACCGGAAAGACAACGGGATACCTCGGGGTTGCTCAGTGTGCTGGTTCGTGAAGAGAGGGTGTGATTCGAGTAGAGAGTGGATCCATGATTGCAATGATTTTATTCGCAACACCAAAAATTTATGCTCAACAAAATCCTTATTTATTTAACCAAAACTTTATCTTAAATAACAAACTTGAACATAACCACGACAAAATTATCGGAACGATACAAAAGGAAACGCTATAGTCATGTTACAGACCCTTACTCTTATAAAATTAACAAATGAAATAAATAAAGCTTAAAATAACAATCTCAAATAAATAA
>JZSA01003027.1:0-42743 GCA_000956155.1 Cotesia vestalis
TTATTATTATTATTATTATTATTATTATTATTATTATTATTATTATTATTATTAAGTTCCATCTTACAGTTACTGAATAAACTAATTATTATGCGGGGACGATGATATTTATTCAAACGTAATTATTGAATACATAATCGAGAATAATATTCAAGTGAATCCGAAATTCTTGGTTCGATCAAATTTAATCAAATTCCACATTAAAAAAATTTAGGAGGGATCAGGTTCAAAGGTGGTCGATTTGGCGTGGAATGATCACTGTACATTAAAAAAATTTTTGTAGTCTGTATCTAGAGATATTCTTATATTCATTTGTTTTATATTCCCGAGTCAGAATAAGGAACCTACATGAACCTACATAACCCTACAGGACAATTTTTAATTGTTTCGATCGATATTTTTATCTTTAATTGTTTTAATTGATCAATGTAACCTAGCTCTAGCGAATTCGATCATACCGAAATTTTGGGTATATTTTGAGTGTGTTTTGAATATAGTATACATTTGATAACATTCGAGTACGTTTTACGAACAATGCCCCAATCATACCGAAATAATACTAAAATTACCGTAAATATTGGGTATGTTTGTGAACTTTTTATACCCAAACTATACTGAAAAAAATCTTTATTTAGTTTCTGAAATATAGTATAGATGGTGTTTATAAATTAAGTGTCATTTCACTATTCAACTTGAATAGCCCTTGTAATAGTTGAAAATTTTTTGTACGCATGCCCCAACTTCCACCATGTTTTTCGGGCACTCTATTTACAAATGTATGAGCAGTGCATATATTTATAAAGAAATTAGCTATAAAACAAGTAATAATCAATAATTTTTTATAATCAGTTCAATTAAAATTATGTGCATACATGATAAAATAATATTACAAGTATTTTAATTGAAATATATAATGTTATCTATAAGGAAAGGGGCAAAAAAACGTTGTTATTATGGAGTATGCCGCAGTGATACACGTAGTAAATCCTTTTAGGAGAATTTATATTATTTCATTAGTTTTTCAAAACCTTGTGTAGAATATCGACGGAAACTCATTAAAATAAGTAAGCAAAAGCACTTAAAAATTTGTCACAAATGTGCTAAATGTGATTTGTGGGTAAAGCGGTGTGGACGAGGTGATGGTCGATTTCAAGGAATTGATAATGTAAATAAAGACACATATATTTGTTCACTCCATTTTGAAGGACAATCTGGTCCAACAACCGAATATTCAGACCCCATCAGTTGTGTAAAAAAAAATAGTGATAAGGTAATATATTTAATTAATAATAAATATAAAGCTCGCGCCATAACCTTAAAAAATAAAATTTGTCCTACGTAGAAGTCACAAGAACCTCGCTGGCTGAAAAATATAAGGAATCAAAAGACGTAAGTTCATATAAAAAAAAATTTTAACTTTCATGATAGAATATTGTAGTGTTTAGAAAAAAATTTTTTGATGTTCCAAATTTAATTTAAAAATTGTATTTTTATAGAGTATGAATCAAGTTATAGACGTTTCAAACCAGTCTGCAGAAAAAATAGAATGTGAAGATGGAAATATCCGTCATGTAAGTAATATCAATCAAAATATTCAATTTAAATCACTACTGAATATAATTTATTAGCACATATATAATTCGCACTTGTATGAAACTAAAACACGTGTTGTGAATGTATAAACTAGAAACATGTTGATAAATATTATAAATATGAAAACAGTGATCAGAGGTGACGAGCGTACCAACATGCGCGAATAATATCGAGGTTCAATTTCTATTTTGTTGGCAGCTTTTTTTTCGAGACTTAATGAGCGGTTAAGCAGACAGCTTCATACTGTTAATTTTGTGTCACAGATGCGCGCGCATCTTAAAATTTCACTCTCATCATTTTTTCATAACGTGCCTAAAGAAGTATAACTTCAAAAACGATGAAACAACAACAGTTTTATTAAGTCCAAGTATAACTTCAATATTGGATCCAAACTCAGGTAATGGAAACAGTGATATACTCAGATCAAGTGTTACCAGCCAAAATGTTGAGATTTCAACTGCAGAGACTTATTTACAAGATGAAATTACTTCATCCGCTACATGCAGTCAAGGTGTTCAAACTGATATTAAAAAGTTCACTAGTAAAAGGACTCAAGTTACTTTACGTCAAGTTTCAGTGATGGATAATTTCGAAGAATCTTTAAAAAAGAACAGTAAAAAATGTAAATTTTACACGAGCTTGGAGTATGATGAAATAGTTATTTTACATAATTTTGTAAATCCGGATTGTAAAACTGTAACAGATAAAATAGGTCAAGTAAAGAAGAGCAATAATTATATTAAAAAATTGACATCAATACAGGAATTAATTTTAGTGCTTATCCGATTACGTGTGGGCACACTAGTTGAAGACTTAGCTTTCAGATTTGAAATTTCAACAACTTTAGTTTCTAAAACCATAAAATATTGGATACAACATTTATATGATGAATTTACATACAATTTGAAACCATTCATGTTCCCTTCAAAGAAGAAGCTTGCAAAGACTTTACCAAAAACTTTTAAATCCTTGAAAAATATACGAGTTATTGTTGATTGTACAGAATTCCAATGTCAGTCGCCGTCAAACTTCGAACATCAAGGAAATCTATACTCTTCTTACAAAGCTCGAACAACTTATAAAGCACTAATTGGATGTACTCCAAATGGAGGTGTATGTTTTGTATCCGATGTATACGAAGGTAGTATTTCAGACCGTGAAATTTTTATCAAATCAAAGATTTCTGACTTTTTGGAGCCCGATGATTTAGTGTTGGCTGATAGAGGATTTACCGTTCATGACATCGTTGAATCAAAGCGAGCCCATTTAAATATACCACCATTTTTAAATGGAAGAAAATGTCTATCACCTCAAGAGGAAATAGAGACAAAGCGGATTGCCAAACAACGTATATACATAGAACATGTTATTGGAAGAATAAAACAATTTCGACTGCTTCAGAAAGTTCTACCTTTAAGTTTACGTTCATCCATGTCCCAAATTCTTTTCGTATGTGCATGCTTAGTAAATTTCCAGTCGTTACTAAAAACACTACTCCATGCTGAGGTAATTTATTTGTCAGAATTAGTTTTTTACATGATATTGTAATAATAAAATACCAAAAAAATTTTTTTCTATTCAACAAATCGTGAAAACAAAACATATGGCCATGAAATAAAAATAACTGTAAAAAATCATTTACTTTTTTTGTTACAGATGGTTTGTTTGTTACCAAAAAGTTACTTGGTGTTTTCTTGTTTCAAATTACTCTTTTTTTTTTTTTTAAGAAATTTGATTCTATTACTTTTATTCTTAAGAAAATAAAGTTATTGATTAAAAAGTGATTATCAATGATTAAAATTAAAATAATACTAAGTATTTGTTTCAGGATACAGAATCAGAATCTGATAATAGTCAATCTGCTGTGTCACTGAATCGTGGAGTCAATTTAATTAAAGGCACAGAGAACACAATGTTTCCTTCTCAGACAAATATAAATTTTCGTAGTTTTGAAGTTTCAACTTCTAATCTTGACATTCAGCACTCAGATGTAATTGGTGAGTCTCGTGATGAGATAATAAATATTGAGAATAACAACAGATTTATTGATCGTGGTAGTTTTAATAGCTTGATAGATGATACAGATGATGATGGCGACAGTAATGATGGTGATGATGATGATGACGATGATAACGATAGTGATGACGATGATAGCAATAATGATGACGATGATAGCGACGATGACAGCGATAACGAGTGTCATAATGTAAATAATCCATCTTTATTTCAAAATCATGTTTTAGATATATCTTTACTGCCGTCAACGAAACTCAGTCCTAAAGATCATTAACTGTCATTCATAACGATGTCAATCAGGCATAATTGGACTTATGAAGCAACTCTCGATATTTGTAAATTGATCAATACGACTTACGATTTACATTGCTCACCAAGTACGAAAGAAGCATTGTGGTCTGTCTTAAAAAAAGATATAAGATTAGTGAAATATCATATGTACTGTCGCAAATGTGACGCATACTTGGGAGAAGGTCGAAGCCCGATAAAAGACTGTTTTTGTAGTGCTTTTGGACCAAAACAGGGAAACAAAAATTTATCCTATTTTTTAAGTGTGAACTTGCATTTACAAATTACGAATTTACTTACGACTAAAAACATTGCTGAGTCGTTAAAGTATCGATTCACCAGAATTAAAAAAGTGCAAGAGGCTATTGAAGACATTTATGATGGGGCTGAGTATAAAAAGCTTAGTTCACCAGGAATGTTTTTAAGTAATCCATATAACTTTTCCTTGTCACGGGATTTTAATTTAAAAATCCCGCGTCATCTTCTACCAGGCTGGTCGCTGGGATAGCGCCGCCAGGGTCCGCCACGTACTGGGTTCCGGCTCAGCTGGTCCCAAAAGTTACCCAAGCACAATGCTGGGAATTAAAACTTTGGAATCAATTTAAAAATAGATTTAAGTCATATTGTTCTAAAATTGTTTAATTTTAAGTTTTTATAATTATTATATAAATATTGAACAGGTTGTCAGACGTCAAAGGTGGCTGGTTAATAATTATCTATTGTATAAATTATTCATTGGAACTATTTTGTTGCCGCGGAGCGCGCATGCGCGAAGCGTTGTTTGGAAACTTTGGAATATTTTTGTGCAAATAATTTACGCTATGTAAAACTCTGAAATAATGCAGAAGGGCATTATTAAATTATTTTATGGAAAGATATTAATTAATTTGATGGCAAATCCGCTGCCGGGGGGCCGGTCATCGAGAGACTCATTGCAATAAACCCACCAAAAGTCACTGATTTTGACTTGCCTCGTGGCGCATGAACATGAGAAAAAGTAGGGCCGCGGGGGGAAGAGATCATTCTGGCGGTAGCACTCTGTAGTGAACACGTGGTAAATTTTTGTTGAAATTTTAATAGCTTCTCATAAATTACAAATCTCAATTAAATAATTAAGAATTGTTTTGGTCAGTGTCAAAGAGGCTACAGAAACTAGCGATCCGACTTATTCCTCCCGTGTGAGCTGTAATTGGGCGAGTCCCGGCATTTTTGGTTGCATTGTGTTCTCTCGGTGGTCGTACCAACGGTAACGGTGAGAGTGTTTGTTTGTTTGTGACTCGACACGTGGTCGATCACAAAATTTTCAAGTTATCAGTTGTCCTATTTTACATAGTGTATAATTAATTACGGGATTGAAACAGATATTGATATTTTAGTAATAACACTCACCGTTGACGTCGGTCACATACATATATAAATATTATGATTTGATATTATTATTTGAATCGGGTATAACCTTGAGCTAGCGTATTGTGATTATTATTAGTATAGTATATTAATAGAATAATAAACTTTGAAATAATCTAAACTAGCGGAGCCGACAATAAGTTAGGCATCTTTAATAGATATTGTTTTCATATTTAATTATTAAATAATTAATTTTCGTCAAGGATAAGTCTCCCTATTGGATCTTTGTAATTTTGCTATCCAATAATCGACTATCATAGCAATAAAATTTGTCACATCATTATATTTTATAATTAGGTTAAGTATTTGAATATTAAATATATTTGTTTATTTTCATAACGACCACCGTGAGAATATTTATTTGTCTCTTGAATTTTGCACGTCATAGATTTTACATAATTATTTACTCTCCTTTCTCTCTGCCCACTTTCCTTTAATTCGTCTCAAAATCGACTCGTGAGAGGCCCTGATTGATCAAGGGTTTGTTATTCTTCCCTGGTAAAAGAGTAACTGGCATCTAACGAGGTTTCTAACCCAGCCTGTGTGTCAACGGGTAGTTTATTTGTTTACTTGGGCGACCTGGACAAGGATATTCGGGAGTTGACCACTCCATCGTTGGTTTTCGTAGTATTTTTTTGTTACATCCTTCCCCTTCCCCTATGATGAGATACGCGCTGATATGATGAAAAGTTTTGCCGACAATACTGAAATAAAAGGTATCAAAGGACCATCAGCGTTGATGTTATTGCCAGCATTCAATTCATCTAAGGAAATGATTGTTGATAGTATGCATTGCTGTTTCCTTGGTGTCATTAAATGGCATACGAAGTTACTGTTAAAAAAAGATTATAAAGACGTTATTATCAACAATAAAAAAAAAAAGTCGTAGTTGATTATTACATCGGACGTCCTGGGCAGACCCAGGAAAAAATGATCAGACCTGATCAGACATGAACAGGCATGAGTCTTCAGGTCTGATCAGGTATGAAAAATGACCGGGTCTGATCAGACCTGGCCAGGCATATTCAGGTCTGATCAGATCTGTTCATGTCTGACTCGATCAGGTCCAAAAAAAAAAAGTTGTACCTGTGGGGATTCGAACCGTAGACGCCGCGCTCTCCAGACTGTTACTTTACCTCATGACCATATAACTTATCTTTACTTTAGAGATATCTTTCAAACTACTTCAAGTAATTTTAATTTCATACATGACTTATCTTTACAGTTAAGGAAGTTAACTATGCCTAGTTTATTAATTATTAATAATTTATTATATATCAGAGTTATTTGTTTAAAATGGCTATGTATTTTTTTTTGCTCCATTAACATGTGGCTCTATGCACAGTAATAAAAAAAAATTTCTTTAAGGTTTATTCCAGAATTATAATTTTGTTGTTTTCTTTTAATTAAAAAATTTTTTTTAAGTGATGAAAAAATAATTTATGAATTAATTTTATGATATTCTACCCCAAAGAGGATTACGGGGGCGTTAATAATAAAAAATTCCCGTTTTTAAACTATAGCTCCTATCGACTCCAAATTTAGTAGGAATCTTCTGTAAGAAATTTAGAAAAAGTCTATGGGCAAATTTTACGGTAGCTCATTTCACAGGGGATTACGAAGGTGGGTGTTGACATTAAAAATTTTTAATTTCCAAGCTATAGCTCCCATAGACTCCAAATTCTTATTTCAAATTTTTTTATTCGTGTCAATTATTATTCATTTTTGAAAAAAAGCCACGCAAATATTATAATGATTGCACATTGAAAGTTATAATGAATATTAGCTGGAATAATTACATGGATAAAAGGTATATGCTAATTCGATGAAATTTGGAATTTGTGAAAGTCAAAACAATACTCTAATTAAATTTAAAGTTTAGATCTAAAAATACAATTCTATAAAATGCCCAGCGAAGCGGGCGGGTAACAGCTAGTCATTATTATAAAAGGCATCAAATTTGGAAAACAAGATCGAAAATCGATCTGGAATCCACACGAATTGATCAAACAAAAATGGCCCTGTATTTAAAATACTGAGTAAGTTATGAAATCAAACAACACAAAAATATCGTTACTTTAAATTTGGTCGCTATTGTTTACATCACACATTAGCATGAATATTTATATGCTTAAGTTATGAATATTAAACAGAAATTTTTACCGATTGTTTCAGAACATGTTGATACTGTAGATTAGTCGTTGTTCAATAACTTTTATGAATAATTCAGATTACTAATGTATTGCTTAACTACCAGACTATATTTTTCTTTCATTAATTATACAATGAGCAATATATTAGAAGAGTATTTTTTCGGTGTTAATATTTGTTCTAAAAATTTAAGTATTTGACATTTCAAAATTTACTGAAATTCAATCGGACTGACTATAAAAAAATTAAAATTTGTATTTGACAGACTTGAAGCATTTTTAATAAGTATGACATTAAAACTGGAAAGATACTCGTCTGAAGCTCAATGCCTTACATAAGTAACCGAACGCAAACAATATTTTTTGTAAATCTTATAATTCCGATTTATTTTTTATTTTATAACTTTCACTCTATGTGAATGGCGCATTCGATTTAAGACATCTATTTACTGGAGTAATGGCATTTTATTTTATTTGGTTATATTCACTAATTAGTTTTGTAACACAATTATTTTAGCATCGGAGCTTATTAATTTCCTTCTCTACAGGATCAATTTAACGTTGGAAAAAATGCAGTTGATCGTGAATTGACATCATCCGTCGAACACACACGCAGATCAGTTCTTGAAAATACTCCAAGAACTCCACTATCATCTAGATCAAAGACAAATTCATCATCTTTACAACATGCTCATTGCAGAGTAGTTCGTGAAGATACTCCTAGAAATTCAGCTTTATCTCCATCACATTTACCCACATCTCCCGCAGATCATACTCGCAAATCAGTTCATGAAAATACTCCAAGAACTCCACTATCATCTGGATCAAGGATAAGCTTATCATCTCTACAGCATACTCGCAGATCAGTTCATGAAAATACTCCAAGAACTTCACTATCATCTCGATCAAGGATGAGCTCATCATCCCAACAACACACTCGCAGATCAGTTCATGAAAGTACTCCAAGAACTCCAGCTTCATCTATATCAAAAGAAAGCACATTATCCGCAAATCCTACTCGCAGATCAGCTCATAAAGGTCGACCACATGCTTCAAGATCACGACATTCTACACCACAACATTTTGATAATGCTCGAAACTTGTCATCGGAATCTGGAGATTCGTCTAGTTCAATTCATTCTTCTCGGTCCTCAAGTCCCAGTAGTCCAAGTGATTTCGATAATATAGTAAATACGTCGCAATTACAACAAGGCTTGAAATTATTTCGAAAGAAAATAGTCTCGGACGTAAAAAAAGTTCTTCTTAAAAATAATCTTGGGCGGCCATCAACTGACAATAATGGGAAAGTACGTATATAACCTTAATATTTTACTCATTCATGTGCTATTTTTTAATTTTCATGTTAATTTTATTTATGTTTTAGGTCGAAATTAAAGGAATTCCTTTAGATGCCACAAACTGTTTAAGAGCTTTGTCAGCAAAAAAAATGAGCCTGCGTGCGAAAAGATTAATGCGAGCCTATTGGATAGAAAATGACCGCGATAAACTAATTACTCGAAAAAATAAAAAATTCCCTAATGCTTTAATTGTCAGTTCTCGAAATTATAATGATTTAATCAACCTTTGTTATGCTCTACAAAGAACAAGATTTTTGAAGCATTCGAAGAAATAAAACCCTGAAAATAATATCTATCAATGGGTCAAAGATTTTCTTAAAAACGATTGATTTGCTCGAAAAAAGCTGAACGAAAAGACTAAAATATCTCTCAACAGACGGCGAAGAGTGAAATCTATTTGAAAAAAATTGGAAATTGTTTTTTTTTTATTAATAAAATCAAAAAACTTTTAATTTGCTGTTGTTCTAAAAAAAATTAATAAAATAACGAATTTATAATTTAATAAAAATTTCAAAATTTGAATAAATATGTATTAGATTTCTCTCCTATCAATTCTTTATTTTTATTAATAAATTGATTCCATTAGTTAATCGATTAAAATTTCACTTTGCTAAATTTAGCAATCAAAAAAAAAATTAGAGTATACTTTAGGTATAAAATGTTCACAAACATACCCAAAATAGAAGCATTATTTAGGTATAATGTAGGTAGTTTTTTGGTATATTACCGAAAAATGACCGAAACTGGGCTAAAATTCAGTGGACATTTACAGTATTTTTCAAGTATGACCGAATTCGCTAGGGCTCACAAAATACACTCATACTAATATTGAATAGTACAATACAAATAAATTTAAAGAGTAACTAAAAAACTATTGATAGAAGAACTTAAAAATTTAATTTTGAAATATAAAAATATCGATCAACAACAATTGAAAATTGTCTTGTAGGCTCATGTAGGTTCACATAGGTTCATGTCAGCTCCGTAGGTTCATTATTCTGACTCGGGTTAATTTATTTGCAAAGTTCAAGACGTTAAATTAACGCTTGTAACGTTGGAAACGTTTGAATCACGTTTAAGACGTTGGGATCGCATTCGAGATGTTGGAAACGTTGGAATAACGTTGGAGATTTTGACTCGGGATATTCTAACTAACGGTCTCCCAATACCTGCTAAAAACTAGTTGGACTTTTTCTAACAAATAGTCTACCACACCTGTCTTAAAGATAACTTAAATCTATAGGGTAGATGTACCGTTTGTGGCCACTTTAAGCGATTCCATATTTTTTATTTAGAATTTAATTAACTTAAGTAAAGTATGTAATAACGTAATATAAACTAATGATATCCTTAATACATTAGTTATCGAATAAATAAAAGCAAATACCTTATAAACTTACTTTAGTTAAAAAAATAGAAGTAATTAATCATACCTGCTGTTTCACCAGTGGTGGCCATAGAAGTACTACTTTTGGCCATCGGTTGTACCACTTGTGGTCATAACAAATAAAAGTTTTTGGTGGATGAAATAATATTAATATTTACTCTATTAATTAGCTAAATATCAATTTATTTTTAACGTATTTGAACATAAAACAATAAAACTGTTACAGTTAAAGAACTTTAAGTTAATTTTTAGACATTTTTTGGGGTCTTACAGATTTTTTCGCAAGTAATTCGTTAGCTAATTTTTTTCTAGCTTTTTCTTCTAATTTTTCTTGTTTTATCTTTTGATTTTTTTCAATTTTCTCTTCTCTTTCAATTTTTTTTTCTTCTTCTTAGTAATTTTTTTCTTTTTCTATAGCTTCCATAATTTCTATCGACTTATCAACTGTTATTACTGAAGACAAATGTTCAACAGCACGTTTACGCTTTGATGACTGTTTTTTAGATTTAGGCCACATAACTATTCCATTTATGACTTCGTCTAATGACTTTCGACACATTGTTATAATATTAGGGATTAGATACATTTTCCGTGCTAACAAAAGAAACAGCATCAGGTTCTGTTACCTCAATAAGCTTTGACAAAAAAGCTGGAACATTATGTTTTTGCACATCAGCACTATTATTTTCGATTCGCCAATTACGGGCCAAATTCTTCGACCGTTGTTTTAACGGAAAAAAAAGATACATCGAGTGGCTGGACAATGCGTTGCGTGTGGCGGGAAATAGCACAGGATAATCTGTTTTTCTTTACAGAACTTACTTAGATGGATCGGCTTGTAAGAGACATGACTATCTAAGAATACAATCACTGGGAGTTCAATTCCACTCTCTTGAAGAAATGGATAAATAACATTTGTAAAGTATTCATAAAAAGCTTCACTAGTCATCCATCCGTTTTCCGGTTTCCCTATCTTCCACTTCTTAGGAGCAGAATCAACACAAATCTCCGGTAATCGTTCGTATTTGAATATTGTTAGTGAGGGTGCGAACTCTCCAGCAGCACAACATTAAACGATGTCGTTACGTTTTTTTTTCTCATTACCAGCTACGTTGTAGACAGCCTTTCTTCTTTCGGCCAAAAAAAGACCGCCCTTTGACGTAAGATGTATTGCTGTTTCATTCATATCAAAAACCTGTCTAGAATCTTCAAGAATTTTAATATTTCCACCAAACTCTTCGGCCACATGCGAAACCCAAGAACGTATACCACTCTCAATCCAACTGCCCGAACCTTGCAAAGATGTTCAGCTCTTTTATGTCCAACGCCTGGGTGACGTCTAAGGAAACCTTCAAACCACTTTCTTTTAGGGATATTGTTCTTAAACGGAGTTTTCATCCCTTCTGCTTCCACTAATTATTTCACAGAGTGTATCAAAAAATTTTTATTTACCGGAAAACCCATTTTACTAGTCCCTAACAACCACTCTTCCAACTTTTCTTCGATATGATGACCAAGGACAGATTCCGGACCCACGTGACCTGAAGATTCTGGAGCTCTTCCTTTCAGCTTATTACGCAATGTCGTTCTAGGAATATTATATTTTTTAGATGCCGATGCAATAGCAGTTTCACTTTTGATTAAATCTGAAGCCTTTTTTGAATCAGCTTCAAGTTACTTAAAAACGTCCTCTTAGGTTTGTTGATTGTCGCTTGAGAAGACTTTGGAATTTTCTCCACGGCTTTTTTTTTATTTTCGATGGCATTTTAATTTCTAAAATAGTAAAAAATTAAAGAATTAATTATTAGTTTAATGATTAACATCTTTTGTTAATTATTCTAGAATTAATAACTACATTACATACACGCGAGTAACTGAAGTTGTGAAGCAAATGATTAGGATGGCCAAAACTGAAAAATACATGCACTACTTGTGGTCATAGCATGATCAAAAGTAGCGCTTGTATGTTTTTCTTGTACCAGTTGTGGCCGTGGGTTATTTTATTAATATTTTTGGTTAGTTTTAGTAAATTAATGTTTTTTTATTCTTTTAATTTTAAGCTATTTAAATAATATTAATAAAAAATATTCAAACAATATTAAGATTTTCGACAAATATCATTAATTTACTTCCCAGGGTCGTTCTGCAGATTCTTATTAGAAATCGATGAAATTTCTTAGATAAACCACACGTCGAGAAATGTTCTAAATTATTTTTTACCCAATACGCGTAACGACTAAAGACAAGAGTTCACAGCGTTATCAACATATCAAAAAAGTCCTAAAGTATACTACGTGATACAATAAAAATAACTAAACATTTAATATTTAGTTATAAATGTCAAAGTGGCCACAAACGGTACATCTACCCTAAGTCTACCAGACTACCAAAACCCCATAGTTCCAATAATATTTCTACACACTTTACATCTTAAAATTAAATCCACCGGCTTACCGATACCGTATACTATTAACACTCTATCTCACATATCCCGTTCCAAAATTACACACATAACGCATACACAACTATTTTATAATTAACGAACAATTACTTTGTCAAAATTTACTTATGAAATATTCAGTCACTAGATAGTAATTAATTCCACACTAATTCAATTAATAAAAATTAATCACACAATAAATTTCAAATTTAATGTTCAATTCTGATAATTAACTATAAAACCAAATTTTTCAATAATTTTAACAATATGAATTTACTAATAAATTCCTGAACGTAAGTTCGATTCCACTAAATAAATTTTTTAGAATTAAAATTGATCCTAACAATTAATTTTGAAGATAATTCTAAATGCAATTACTATTATCATTACTATTATCATTAAATTACTTTTTAATTGATTAAGTCAATAAATCCCATACAATATGCGTCGTTATGATGTTGAAATTCGCAGTATCAAAATTTGCAACATAATAATTTACAAAAATAAAATTTATTAAATGTAAAACTTACTAAATATATTCGTTTTTTAAAATCAACATCTGGATATTCATAAGCTAGTTCAGCTGTAACCTTGGGTAATATGTTGGCAGTGACCTTCAATTCCTTACTGATGCTCAACAAAAATTTCGTAAGAAGACACTTGACAAATTTTTCACAAGTGTAAAAATTATTTATTTGTTTTGTATAGATCGATTGACTGTTTGGACTAATACAATCGTTACGTTCCACGAATTTCTGCCGAAATTAAATTTTTACTTATTTTTTTGTCTTCAATAATTATTTTATTCTATTCAAAAATCATATTTCTATCCATCAGATTTTCCGACTCAACGTATTATAATTTCTCACGTACGTCCTGCGAGTCTGATTTTTTGTAGTTGAACATCATTGTTTCATATCTTTTCTCTTATTTCCCAATCTTTACATAAGTGCTATAAAAATTGGAATTTTAGTGATCAATAAGTTGGTTTAACAGAATTATTAAATGGATTAAGTTTTCTATGGAAAAGCTTTATCTCATTGTGATTGTAGGGTGCTGCGGGACCACCTGGAGAACGTGGACCGATTGGACCAAGTGGTTTGAAAGGGGATAAAGGTGACCTTGGTATGACAGGACAAGAAGGACCACAAGGTCAAAAAGGTGAACCTGGAAAAGATGGAGCCCCTGGTTTGAAAGGTGATCAAGGTCTGCCTGGGCCACCTGGAAAAATCAATGACTTTTCTTCTCATGATGTGAGCACATTTTTACCTAAATTTAGTAACTAGTTATTTAAGTATTTCAGTCTCATTATCTTTCGTAACTTGATAGCAATCAAATAAAAACTCTTTAACCGTGACCTATCTCCCAGGTGGATCCGATTCACTATAGATTTACGGTAAATTTACCCCATAGCTACCGTAGATTACAAGCGTTAAACCTTGAAGCTACTGCAGATTACTGTTTACATAAGTATATTACGGTTAAAATTCGGTTGATTACAGACACAATACAACGAATTATTTCGTATCTGGAGCGATGAAATACTGTCCAATATAACGTATTTTTACGATATCTTATCGTGCAAATACGGGACTTTATCGTAGAAATACAGTAACTTACTCAATTTCTACAGTAAATTACGGTTGTATATAGCAGTACGGTAAATTGATGTATTTACTGTAGTACACCGTACTTTCCTGTAACTATACCATGCTTTGTCGCATTTTACCATAATGTAAATCCGTCAAGAGTTAAAGTAGATGATCAAGATTACCATTGCAAATAAAGCCAAATAAGCTCTATTGCTAATACTTTAGCTAGAAATTTAGTGCTCGTTTAACACTAAAACGTAAAATTTATAGTGTTATAAGATAAACAAATTATTCGTCAAATTAAGAGCAATTCTGCCTATTTGGCCAAGCTTTGCTTGATGAATGTGAAACTATTCCTTGTCTTTAAATTATCATAATTTAAACTATTAAACTAATAATGTAAACTGTTATTTCCCATATTTTTATGGGAACCGTTCCCAGGCAATTATATTAACTTTTACCATAAGTTATGCCAACTGTTCTCATAATTAAAGGAAATTTTTCCAGAATTATAAGAACATTTTCCATAACGATGGTAATAGTTCCCAAAATGGTATGGGAATGGTTTCTATAATTATAGGAATGATTCCTATACAATTATAGGAACCATTTTTATAATATTATGGGAAGTATTACCATAATGATATAGGAAGGATTCCTAGAATATAATAGGAAGCATTCCTATACCATTATGGGAATCATTCTCAAAATAAAATAAAGATAAAATCTCCGTGTGGAGTGAGTTCGAAATGATTCCTATAATATATACCCGGAAAAAAAAATTGGGGCTGCCACATGATTTTTTCATGGGTAGGCCACATGATTTTTATGTTGCATCAACGGGAAAATCCTGTGGCAGCCACATGAAAAAATCATGTAGCAGCCATATGATTTTCATTTGACAGCAACATAATTTTTATGTTGTAGGCAATAATAGTTAAAACAACAATAATAATTATTGAAACGGGATGTCGTTTGCTCGTTCGTCAAAAACTTAAAAATTTTCGATGATCGATGAGAAATTATTTTGAAGTAGAGCGAGTTTAGCGATTAAAATAGAAAATAATTATGAGCGTTTCGACTAAATTATTTTATTGAAAATAAAAATTTAGAAATTTTCAACGATCGATGAGCTTGCGTGAGTCTCGGCAGAGGGCGAAGATTTCTAGATTTCAAGATATTAGAGGACAAAAATTGGTAGAAAATATGATGTATCCAGACGATAAGTCAACAGGTATTTTGCGATTACCAATATCGAGCAATTGTTTGGAAAAAGCTTCTCCAAATTAGTCGTTCTGCAATTCGACTCGCATGCTCATATTTGATTTGAGCGTTTTAACATCTTTCAATAAAATGGATGACTTTAAACATGCGTTAAGTTCGTCTGCTGGAGTTGATCGTGGTATTGTTGGGAGTGTTTGGCGAAAATCACGTGCCAATAAAATCATTGAGCCACTAAACCGGTTTTGGTTCTTTCGTAAATCTTGTAACGCGCGGTCTAATGCTTCGAAAGATTTTTTGTGTGCCATCGTGCATTCATCCCAAACTATTAGTTTGCTCTGCTGCAACACTTTGGCTATCGCACAATTTCTCGAAAGGTTGCAAATTGGCGTTTCATTTATTTGCATGTTCAACGGCAACTTGAGTGCGGAATGAGCTGTTCAACCGCCATCTTACAACGTAGCTGCAATACTTGATGAAACAAGAGCGAGTGCGATACCATTTTGCGATCGAATCGTTGCCAAAATCAATGATATTGAAAACATTTCCCCAGTCCCACCGGGAGCATCTAAGAAAAAAAATCCATCAGTTCCATCGTTCACTACTTTCATTAGCGTTTCGTAGACATATTTTTGTTGCTCATTTAAAAGGGGACATTTAAGAACATTTAAAACGTTTCTTAGAACAGTTTCTTTCAATGCCTCGGAATCGCATTGGGTTTCGCGTCTCAACTCTTGATTAAATGCGTCTTGCATAAGGCGATTGGACGTTGTCATTCCTAATTTTTAATCCTTCGTTGGTAAGCATCAAGCACATGCCTTCAACTAAAATTAATGCTTCATTGTACATTTCTTCGTTAAGTTGCAAATTATCACTTGATGTTCTAAGACGCTTCTGATGTAATATATCTTTGGCCATGTTATCTTTATATTTGTTCCATAAATCAATCGGTGTTGATGGGCAGCATGTAGATGAAATTATGGGAAATAATATTCGTATTTGTTTAGCATTTAACGAAATTACAGCATCCTCAAGAGAGTGATCCCAATGACTGTCATTCTCTAGCAATCCCAAACGTTGGCAGGTTTCTCTGTATACCGCACAATACACTATTCTACAGTTCGCAGATGTTGGAATGATGTTGGGCCACGAACATTGACTAACAGTAAGCGCAAATAAAAACACTGGTCTTAGCTGGGATTGACTGTGTACAGATGTCCTAGTGCACCGGTGGAAAATACTTGAGGATAACCTGGAACTGGTTTTCCTTGTTTCGGTTGTTGAAATTTCTTCAACGATTGATTCCAGGTATAATATCGTGGCATTTTGGAATAAAGCAGTGTTCTAGAAAAGTCATCATTCTGGTACATTTCAAAGAAGCTGGTCAATGTCGTCGACTGTGGCCTCTCAAATCGTTGCTGTACATTTTCCGTTGTAAAGTACACCCTTTGACCATTTTCCAGATGTACGGCCAAGCGAACTACGGTGGGATGTCTTTCATGTATTGAAAACGAAAAAATACGTCACATTGCCTCGTTACTACTGACATAGCGTTCCATTAGAAAATGAGTGATCTCATCGTTTGAATTTTTAGCAGCAACTCCGAACACAGCCATGTCATTACGTTTGTTCACGTACTTGCAGATATATTTTATCGATTTTACGGAATAGCAATATTTAACATTTATGTAAGCTTTAAATATTTTTAAGAGTAACGGAAGAAAACGGAATAAGCCAATGATTATTAACTTCAATTGCCAACTGATTCATTTTGACTATTGTTGACCTTCCGTTGTCATCAGTGGATCGCTGACGATAAAGTGGATAACCATCATTTTTACTAATATTTTCTACTATTAATTGTTTTGGAAATCGTTTTGAACATTTTCCATCAACCATACACGGAAAATTTGTAATTAATATTCCACAGGGATCATGAATCATATTTTTAACTTTCCGCTAAGAAAATCAAAGATTTCCAAAAATCAGGAAGTTATTGTTTTCACCCCGTTTTACAAAAATCAAGTTTTCATCAGATCTCGACGTTTGAAGATCACAGGAAGCTTCCCTGACTATCCCCGCGAGGTTGTCTGTGTGTGTGTGTGTGTGTGTGTGTGTGTGTGTGTGTGTGTGTGTGTGTGTGTGTGTGTGTGTGTGTGTGTGTGTGTGTGTGTGTGTGTGTGTGTGTGTGTGTGTGTGTGTGTGTGTGTGTGTGTGTGTGTGTGTGTGTGTGTGTGTGTGTGTGTGTGTGTGTGTGTGTGTGTGTGTGTGTGTGTGTGTGTGTGTGTGTGTGTGTGTGTGTGTGTGTGTGTGTGTGTGTGTGTGTGTGTGTGTGTGTGTGTGTGTGTGTGTGTGTGTGTGTGTGTGTGTGTGTGTGTGTGTGTGTGTGTGTGTGTGTGTGTGTGTGTGTGTGTGTGTGTGTGTGTGTGTGTGTGTGTGTGTGTGTGTGTGTGTGTGTGTGTGTGTGTGTGTGTGTGTGTGTGTGTGTGTGTGTGTGTGTGTGTGTGTGTGTGTGTGTGTGTGTGTGTGTGTGTGTGTGTGTGTGTGTGTGTGTGTGTGTGTGTGTGTGTGTGTGTGTGTGTGTGTGTGTGTGTGTGTGTGTGTGTGTGTGTGTGTGTGTGTGTGTGTGTGTGTGTGTGTGTGTGTGTGTGTGTGTGTGTGTGTGTGTGTGTGTGTGTGTGTGTGTGTGTGTGTGTGTGTGTGTGTGTGTGTGTGTGTGTGTGTGTGTGTGTGTGTGTGTGTGTGTGTGTGTGTGTGTGTGTGTGTGTGTGTGTGTGTGTGTGTGTGTGTGTGTGTGTGTGTGTGTGTGTGTGTGTGTGTGTGTGTGTGTGTGTGTGTGTGTGTGTGTGTGTGTGTGTGTGTGTGTGTGTGTGTGTGTGTGTGTGTGTGTGTGTGTGTGTGTGTGTGTGTGTGTGTGTGTGTGTGTGTGTGTGTGTGTGTGTGTGTGTGTGTGTGTGTGTGTGTGTGTGTGTGTGTGTGTGTGTGTGTGTGTGTGTGTGTGTGTGTGTGTGTGTGTGTGTGTGTGTGTGTGTGTGTGTGTGTGTGTGTGTGTGTGTGTGTGTGTGTGTGTGTGTGTGTGTGTGTGTGTGTGTGTGTGTGTGTGTGTGTGTGTGTGTGTGTGTGTGTGTGTGTGTGTGTGTGTGTGTGTGTGTGTGTGTGTGTGTGTGTGTGTGTGTGTGTGTGTGTGTGTGTGTGTGTGTGTGTGTGTGTGTGTGTGTGTGTGTGTGTGTGTGTGTGTGTGTGTGTGTGTGTGTGTGTGTGTGTGTGTGTGTGTGTGTGTGTGTGTGTGTGTGTGTGTGTGTGTGTGTGTGTGTGTGTGTGTGTGTGTGTGTGTGTGTGTGTGTGTGTGTGTGTGTGTGTGTGTGTGTGTGTGTGTGTGTGTGTGTGTGTGTGTGTGTGTGTGTGTGTGTGTGTGTGTGTGTGTGTGTGTGTGTGTGTGTGTGTGTGTGTGTGTGTGTGTGTGTGTGTGTGTGTGTGTGTGTGTGTGTGTGTGTGTGTGTGTGTGTGTGTGTGTGTGTGTGTGTGTGTGTGTGTGTGTGTGTGTGTGTGTGTGTGTGTGTGTGTGTGTGTGTGTGTGAGTATGTATGTAACCCTTTTATAACTTTTGAACGGCTTGACCGATTTTATCGCGGTTGGCGCCTTTCGAAAGGGTTTGACCAAACTTAGATTTCTTAAAAACATTAACCAATTCAGACCGATAGATTCTGAGGAATTGCAAAAAAACTACAAAAAAAAATTTTTCGACAAGTGGTTTTCTTAGAATAACTTTCAAACGGCTCCACCGATCAATTCCAAAAACTAATCAGCTTTGAACATTAAAAAACCGCGGCGAAAAAAGTATTTTTTCAGGATTACTCTGAAATTTTCGGTTCGATCAATTAAAAACTGAAAATCACTTATGAGAATGATAAAACTGCGTCGGATGCCGCTAACCGCGTGGAAATCGGTTGATCCATTCAAAAGTTATTGCGATTTGAAAAATCCAAAAATAGTGTTCTATGAAACTTCTATCAGACTTTTGAGCTGGGAGAGCTCAAATGCATTGAAATATTATCTCTCCGAACTCAGTAAGCTCAAAACATCACATGAATTATATTTTGAGCTCAAAAATCTCAAAAATGTCATAAGTACAATTTTAAGCGCTCAGGTATGGAATTAGCGGGAAGTTGCAGGGATGGCCTTTAGGGTGAACCGTTTTCCTAATTTTTTTTCATTATTATTACTTTTAAAAATTAATTTTTATTATTAATATAATTAGAAACGAGCCAACCCCAATCTATTTAAGAGTATAATAGTAATGACTAGTATTATAGTAATTTTTAGCAAAAAATTTTTGATTACTTATTATAATGTTTTAAATTATAAGACCAAAAGCTCAGCTCAATTTTTTTAATCATGATGTCCAATTTCCGTTTTGAAAGTAGGGTGGATACAAGAAGAAACATACCGACTAAACTTGATAATATAGGTCGCAGAATTTTTCGCTCGTAAGAACGAGACTATCTAGTTAGTTAACATGAACTTTTGAACAATTTATCATTCGTATAGATCGCTCTTTGACTAGTGTGATTTCGACTAGATTTCATTAATAAATTTTCGCCTGTTTCATTTTATTGTTTTCTCTATAATTAATTTTGAACATTATTAATTTCGAATATTTTTCATTTCGGATAGTTATGACTTTGTAGATTTTGTATTTCCGAATGAAAATAATTTGAGTGGAGTTTCTGGCACCCGTGGCAATCCGTGTTTTAGCTACTCGACTGAATACATCCAACAGTATGTCTCGCTGAATACGCGATGTTTAACAATAAAGTCCATGAGTGATTTTAACTTTCTTTTGAGCATCCTAGCGGTAATGTCGTGGCGATCAATGGGTGATTGGCCGAGAAATAATTCTTGTTGAATTTCTGCCCACTGTGGATTACATGTGAACGTTATAAACAAATCTGGTATGCCATAATGACGTACATAAGACATAGCATCCTGAGCGTATTTATGCATAGTCGCGGATTTCCAACATATGTTGCTGGGAGAATAGTTGTTTTACACACACACTTACACACACACACACACACACACACACACACACACGCGAAAAATTGTGCACGGGAAAAATTTTCGTCTACCGTCTCACATAGCTCCTGTCGTCCGGCTTGTTGTTTCTCTTCTTTTCAAGACAATAAAACTCTTTAAAATTAGTTTCTTGGTTCGAGAATTTTTCTCTGGATTTAAGTAATTTTTTTTTCAGTGTAGGAAGACATATCAGAGAACTCTTTAGCCGATGCACCTTCCGTCTATGAAAACATGGATGATGATCAAACTTTGTTCATCCACATGTCTTTCTGAAGTAATAAAAAAAATCCAAATCTGTTTATTATTTATAATGAGATATTGAAATTTTTTATGCATAAATTGATAAAGTTTTATTACAAAATTATTTACTTGGGGCTTTGAAATCGAATTTGTGTTGTATTTTTTAATTGATAATTGTACCTCGAACACTGATTATCATTTTAACAATTTTCTTTACTATAACAAAAATTATTATCTTGTAAAAACGATTGATAATTTTTTTTTTGAATTAACTCGTTGTGAAAGTTGTTATAAAAGGTAACTGAATTCATTCACGATAAAAATGTTAAAAATCATTAAAATTTTAACTACGATAATTTTCAATAATATAACTCGCCGACACTTAAATTGTAGAAAAATACTGTAATTAACGTATTTTACGTAAATTGTGTAAGAAACTGTTACGCAAAACTACCCATCCCTGTCTAATCAGATTGTAATGTTATCAATCATTTCTTGCTAATGCGGTTAGCATAGCGTCGTATCTGTTTTGAAAAAGAAGCGGTTAATTGCTTAAATTTATATTGTTTAAATTGTGACATTAAGATATACTAAGCGCAATAGCAAAATTTAATTGCTGATAAAAAAATAGTATATTACAACCCAAGGCCAGGAAGTTGGATTTCTGAGCGTATGGGATATGATGGCCGAAGCCATATGATATACGTCAGGTCATCCAACATTCTGGTCGTGGGTTATATACTATTTTTCTTGCTCTCCAGCCAAAAGTACGCAACCCTGTGGAAGGAGTTTTGCCAGGCGTGTCGGGGGCGCCGCCCGACTTTTGCAAAGTCGAGGTGAAGCCAAGGCTTTACTGGTCAGGGCGGGCATAAAAAAAGTAAAAATTAATATATTGAAAAAAAAATAAGTTATTTTAAAACTTACTAACAAATGCTTTGATTAAGAGTGATAACAGGTACGGAACTTATGACAAATATTTAAACTCGTTCTAATAACAAAATTGATTTTTTTAAGTTGATTGAAAATTAGTTTTTAATTAGTAATCGACGGCTAAAAAAGATTGATATTAAATTATTAGAAGCTTGGAGAGTACGTAGATTGTTTTTTAAATATTGCTTTACTAGATATCAAAATATAAAAGAAACTAAATAAAATCTACAAAACTTTTACATATTATTTTGTAAACTTTTTAGATAAATTATTTTTGCAGTATTGTTATTAAATAGTTCATTAACAACAATCTAGTTGAGAATTATTTTTATTTCTTTGACATTTTTTGGTTAGTTAATGCGCTAATATGTTACTTACAGACGATGTTGAGACTGTTGTTATACGGTTGACACTCGTTGTATTGCCTGGTCGTGCCACGAAAATACGAAAGAAAGCGAGGTTCTGTGCTGCCAGGCCAGAAAATATGCGTAGCGCGCATGCGCTAGAGCAGACTACAAAATTCGCTCTTGCTAGAGTAAAATGCGTCCCGGAAGAACGTACTTTCGGCTAAGAGAGCAAGAGAAAATATAATAGCTAAGAAAACTTTAAATCACTGCACCATCAATTTAACTATTTAAAATTTATAAAAGCAGCCACTTTGGATCCCAAGAGGTATTTCTCGCGTAAGTATAAAAATGTTTTAAATTCGAAAGTGTCAAAAGTAAGAATAAATGATCGAAATATATTAATCATACTATAATATATATGTATTTTACTGTACTTTGTAAACGCCTACATCAAAATATAATTTTCGTGTCATTTTGAGCTCTCTAAGCTCTCCAAAAATTAAAAAAACACTATTGTTTAAATTTTCAAACCACAATAACTTTTGAATAAATGAACCGATTTTCACGCAGTTGACGGCACTCGACGCAGTTTTTGGAGCCTCTTAGAGAATCTTGAAGTTTGAATTAATCAAACTGAGAATTTTGAAGTAATTTCGGAAAAAATCATTTTTCGGTTTTTTTTTTACAACGAGAACTCACGAACCAATCAACTGATTTCGACCAGACAAGCAGCGATTGACGTAGTTTTTTCACGTTAAGAGCTAATTAGTTTTTGAAATCGATCGAAAAAGACGTTTGAAAGTTATTCCAAAAAAAACCACATTTGAAAAAATTTTTTTGTGGTTTTTTTGCGATTTCTCAAAATCGATAGGTTTGAATCGGTTCAAATTGTACTTAAACCTAAGTTCAGTCAAGCCCTTTCGAATGACGCCAACTGCGATGGAATCGATAGAGCCGTTCAATAACTTCCTAACTTGTGGAAATTTTCTTAGCGGGGAGTTGAAAAAGAATTTAATTTTCAGTTTTCTCTTTCCCTGGAATGTTTTACGGGAAAAATTCAGAAACTCTAGCCGCATAAAAAAGTTTAAGGACAGTCAATTTCGAGTAGATAGAGAAATTATCTTGACTCATAAGGAAAGATTTCGATTCAAGAACTGTTCATGTATAATCATTCCTCATTATGTCTGTTTATGCATGATAATGTATGAAGTGTTAAGTTCTTCACGCCAGTTCATGTAGAGGCCATACCTGCCCATGTTTGATGTTAGATATGATCATGCCATTTTACATATGACCATGTCTGAAGCGTTAAATACTACGGTCCCACTCAGGAATGGCCATGCCTGATCCAGCCTAGAAGGTTAAAAACATCCAGCATTGATCAGAATAATTAAGAAATTCCATGATTTTTAAAAAAATCATCAAGCCGGTTTCACCCTAGCTTTCGAAAATCGAGTTCTCGTCAGATCTTCACATTTTGATATCTTTGAAAGCTATTCTAACTATTCCTATGATGACGGCAGAATGTCTGTGTGTCTGTGTTTTTTTCACTTCCCGCTAAAAAAATCGAAGATTTTCAAAAATCGAGAAGTTATTGGTTTGACCCGGTTTTGCCAAAATCGAATTCTCATCAGGTCTTGACGTTCTGAGGTCACAGGAAGCTTCCCTGACAACCCCTGCGAGGGTGTCACTATGTCACTATGTATGTATGTATGTGTGTGTATGTGTGTATGAATGTAAACCTCTCATAACTTTTGAACGGCTTGGCCAATTTGATCACGATCAATTCTATTCGAAAGGGATTGGCCAAACTTAGATGGTGAATACAATTTGGGCTTTTATAACCGATAAATTCCGAAAAATCCCAAAGGAACTATGATAAAAGTTTTTTCTAAAAGTGGTTTGTTTTGGAATAACTTTCAAACGGCTTTAACGATCAACTCAAAAAACGAATCAGCTCTTAACCTTAAAAAACCACGTCGATCGCCGCTAATCCGGTCAAAATTAGTTAATTCTTTCGAGAGATATCGTAAAGGAAAGAAAACAGAAAAAAGTGTTTTTTCAAAATGACTCCGAAGTTTTTCATCTAAAAAATTTTTGTTGTCGATTATTTTAAAGGACATGAGAAACTGAATCGATTGCTGCAAAGGGCGTAAAAATTGGTTGATTAATTCCAAAGTTATAGAAGTTTGAAATTTCAAAAAGTAGTGTTCTGTGAAACTTCTATCAGACTTTCGAGCTTGAAGAGCTTAAAAGCATAGAACAGTTATCTATTTGAGCTTGGAAAGCTCAAAATATCACAAAAACCATATTTTTAAGCTCGAAGAGCTCAAAAACAAGATCAGTGATATGTTGAGCGCTTAGGAATGGAGTTAGCGGAAAGTTGCAGGGATGGCCTTTAGGGTCAACCGTTTTTCTAATTTTTTTATCATAAGGAGGAAAAATCGTTTAAAGACACCGCCTTCGAAAGATGATGGTCGACAGTGTAGAAATTTTACCTACTAAAAACTCCCTCTTCTCTTTCCTCGTACAAAGGTATAGGAAAGAATGGATCGAAACCGTGTTAGTATTACTTCAATCCAGACCATGCTGTATCTTAGGACGTTTTCTCCTGATTCAATAGTCTCTCTCTGGAATTGTACCCATCAGAAGACGCAGTATGTAGGCTGCAACATCATTCTAGGCTTTTTCTCTACATATAATATGGTTCACTATACGGAAAGAAAATTAAAGTTAAAATTACTATAGTAACATCGTTATCTAGAACTAGTCTTTATATATCTTAATTTTCAAAGGTCTGCACTTCAAAAATTTCTATTGACTCAAGAAGTATTACGATGTTAACATGTTAAAAATTAGTGCGATGTTACTTAGTAAATTTTTTTCCCGTACGAGTAATCGAATACGGACGCATACTATGTAAAAGTGACAGAGTCCATTAATTTGCGAGGCCACCGCCGAGAAATGACAAACTTGTGTATGGCGGGTTTCATAAGGTGCCTAAATAGTATTTTCGGATGATTAAGTGAAGCTTACGTGAAAAAGCCTTCGGCGCATAACCAAAACAACCGGATTCGATTCCTATGTAATCCGAATTAATGTTTCGGTGACCTAAACATTCGCATTAAGTGGTCCTCTCTTTTGCTTTCTTCTCCACTTTTCCAAATTTGTCGCAATGACAAATTACCATACTGAATATGGTTAAAAATTTTCTTTCACTTTAATTTAAGTGATGGATAAAATTCTACATTACCCATCGTAGTTATAACTTTGTTATTTAGGAAATATTACTGTATAGACTTTCCAATATTACTGCAGTAACATCATACTTTTTTTAAAAGTATGTAAGATCGCGTGTTCAACAGTACAATTTCTTCAAATGAATTTACGATCTTACATCGTTCAAAGTCGTATGTTTGAGTTCTAGTCCGGCAATGCAATGTCCCATACTTAGCATTACGATGTTTTAATGAAAATTTTGAATATATTTTTCTGTCCGTGTAGGCTCTCAGGCTTAAGTGTTTTGCCTACGATTGCTTCGGTTTTGACTCTATGATTTCTCCCGCGTTTACAGTCGAAAAACTTGTGCTCAGTGTCCACGGCTTTTTGCAGGCAGTACTTGGAGAGCTTAAAATAACACAAATTAAATTTTTGAGCTCGAAGAGCTCAAAAGCGTTATAATTACACTTTTAAGCCCTTGGATATGGAATTAGCGGAAAGTTGCAAGGATGGCATTTACGGTCAACTGTTTTCCTAATTTTTTTACCTTCAACCGGTGCTCGAGTGTGTCCAGGATGTCTTCCTATTTGGCAGTGTTAAAAGCGTTATTGACGTCTAATGTGAGAGTAATGCTGTGACGTTGCGGAAGGGTTTAAAACCTCGTCGTGTGCTAATACGACTTCCTCGTGCTCTAGCTCGTCGTGATCCAGGGTTTGGGTGAGGATCACGCAACACAGATAACTTAATATTAACTATCAATAAGCAAATAATAACACAGAATTCAAATACAAGCTTGAATTTATTCATTTGATAAATAAAAAGAAAATACCAGGTAAAAATAATAATAATGACAATTACTCGTCAATAATGAACAAATAGATAATATTTATAATAATGAGATAAATATTAATAATAATACGATAAATGATAATAATAAATGCAAATAACTATAATACACCAAGATACAACTGTACAATGTACGTATATTACCTAAATCTAACCTCAAAATTACAATATATACGACCGTACTACTTTTTGACAAGCCGTGCTTCTACTTTGCAGCCTACGGGACAACGCGTCGCGACCACAATCTATCTAAGTCTCCCCCTAGCCCCCTCTATTAGCCAAGAGAGGCTTGGCTACCAATATAGAGATACCGGGATTATGTCAGGTACCCCGACGCCCAGCCGTATCTCCCCCTAGGTGTTCCGATAAGAAGTACCTCCTTATCCAGGTGTCCACAACCTCCTAGCTAGTACCCAATTCTCGTTCGAAACGAGAGGTCGTGTACCACAACCTCACCTCTTGCCGTGCAATAGAGGCTATTCGGTGACCTAAGTACCTCAAGTCAACCTGGCGATGAGCGATCCACTGTGAGGGCCGAATTACGGGTAGTATATACTTACAGTATATAACGACACCAACTGCTCTCAGCACAGCACTCAACACTTCTTCTGTAAGTGAACCACTCTCGTCAGAAGCCCGAGCTGATCTGCCGAAAAGTGATCGAAAAATTGCTTTTAACAACTCAGGAGCGATAGTCTGCGCACGAACCGTCTGGGCGACACCGCGCTGCCTCACGGCGTGCGCGAGAACTATGCTCCTGGGTCTCCCGGCTGCTTCCCCTACTCCCGGCTTGTCTTCGGCGCTCTCGCCGTTTCTTTCTCTTCTCTTTCTTCACGCGTAGGCTGCACGCGGCTGTCCTCTCTCTCGCATTCATGTACATAAATAAAATACTTGAGTATTTTATTTTATTTTCGCTCTTATTATCTATAAAATAATTATTCTCTTAATTAAATTTATATACAATTACGGGGTGAGTCACACCCCCCTTACTTATAGAAGAAAAAGACGCAAACTTAGTTTCTATGACAATATTATAAAGAAATGTTTGTGGGTTTTTCGTTGTTATAACAAAGTTTATTTCACTGATTACATTAGCCTATCTCATACGTAAGAATAATAATAGTTAAACTCTTTTTTTTTTTTTTTCAAATACATGTATTCCTAATAACTATGTATAACCTAACTATACTTTCTTTAAATGGTCTTTGACCATTAGGCGCGGTTTGAAGATAATATCACACATTAAAATAATAATAAAAAAAGTAAATAATAATAATCAAAAATGTTAAAAATGTCATTGGTATTTATAAGACTCTTCTCCCTCGCAGTTGGGCTTCCTCTTCCGGAGATGATTCCTTGGCTGCTGGATCTGGGATGTCGGGTAGTTACTCGGGTACTAGGTTGTAGAAGTAGGTAGCTGCGCTGGTGTCTTTGAGGGTATTGTCTTCGACGGCTTTTCAGTCCTTGTAACTCGACCATTCTTCTCTTCGACCTGGTACATTTTTCCGTCCTTCCCAAGCTCCAAACAACGCTTTTTGTTTCTCTCTATCCTGACATGTCGTTTCGGCCCGAGGGTCAGAGTCGGACCCACAGGATACTCGGGTCGTGGAACTGACTGAACTGACCGAACTGACTGAGCTGACTGAAGCTGGTGTATTGGGGTTGGCGTGTATTCAAGCGCTGGTGGAGTAGTCTTGATTAGAGGTGGCGGTGGAGCCTCGACCTCGGTGGTTGTTGATGTAGCAGGGACAATCATTGTTATCTTGGTCTTGACTTGTTCCTGTACGGATCGAATAGCTGCACGGCGCACTTCCCGTGGAGTAATCGGAGTTTCGAGGACCTTGGTGGTCCTGCCTGATGCCGGAGCAGACTGCCGCAGCATGACTGCTGGTCTTCTTGGCTTTGGTTTAACGGATGGTTGTTCCGCTTGCCATCCTCCCCGATGATGATCGACGACTGGTGGTACTGCCGACTTCTTGGTCGCGGGAGCCGGTATTTTCGGCGGAATAACTACGTCATCGAGGTCCATGGCTATGGAATCCTCGAGACGCTTCCTTTTGATCGCCCTTGTTTTGATAAGGGTCAACCGTTCCTCGGGCGTGGTTGGTGCCTTTGCCGGACGTTCTTCTACCTCTTTTTCTTTCTTCTTCATTTCATGTTCTACTCTAATTTTCCTTTTCTCCCTTGAGACCTTAATTTTTGCTTTGACCTCCTCAATATTCATTTTCCTTTTCTACTATTAGTACCTTTTTCACAACCGACTGACGATTTCCTTCCACTCTCCTCTTTCGATGACTGACTCGGGGTAACTATAATTATTTTATATACCAATGCAAAATTAAAAAAAAAATAAAACAGTGAATACCAATCAACATGATCTGTAATATAATACAATAATAAATATTCTTAATAATAGTTGTATCTTGGTAATACTAATTTAATAGAATGAATCTAGAATAACGCACGGGGTTTCCGTCTGATTAAAAGGTTTTAAATCTTTCACATGTACTACATGTGTCTCTGTGTCACACTTTACCTCAAAAACATTCGGACTAATGAGCTTTGTTACTGTGTAACCACCGGAATATTTTTCGGCAAGTTTACCTGAAAAGTGATCTATGGCTGATGACAAATGGTGCTCGCGTCGAGCCACTATGTCACCAATTTTAGGGTACCAATCAATATGCTTCTCGTTATAATACTGACTCTGTTTGGTAAAAGCCTTAGCTAAGTTTAGACGAACCAGATCCATCGCTTCCTTTAAAATCTTTAAACTATCTAAGTGATTGTAATTCTCAACTACATGACCACCTTCGCAAGTCGCGCGCAGAGTGTTTGGAGGAAGTATCTCACGACCATAGTTAAGATAAGCGGGGGTGAATTGGGTCGATTCGTGTTTTGAAGTGTTTATCGCGAAATTCAGTTCAGGTAAGTATTTGTCCCATGATCTCTGCGATTTGTTGATGAATTGAGCTATCATCGTACCAATGACTTTATTCGTTCGCTCGACTGGGTTACATTGCGGAGAATACGGGGGAGTCTTCATGTGTTCGATCCCGTATTCTTTTAATAACGAGGTAAACTCTTTGCTTATGAACTGACTACCATTATCCGAGATTACCACGCGTACACTACCGAATCGTAGGAGTACTCTCTCCTTCAGGACCCTGACTATTGCTTCTGCTTTCTCTTGTCTCAAGGGTTGTGTCTCAACCCATTTAGTAAATTTGTCTTGTATTACCAGCGCATAGCACATCCCATTCGACGACCGCGGTTTGGGACCTATCAAATCGATGGACACGACCTCCCACGGTCGAGTCGCATTTACTGTACCCATCTTACCCGGTGTCGGATGCTGTTGAGGCTTGAATTCTTGACATTTCTAAAAATTTCGGACATATCGAGCAATGTCTTGGTGCATACGCGGCCAATAGTAGTTTCGCGCGATTCGTGTAATTGTCTTGGTCACTCCTAAGTGCCCGGCGGTCGGTTCATCGTGATTTTCCTGCATTACCTGGGTTCTCTTGCTCTCGGGCACACACAGTTTCCATGCGTCAGTTCGCTCAGAGTAATTTAGACTGTGGTGCACATGCCTATATAGATTGTCATTCTTGATACAGAACCCTGGGTATAAATGTGGATATTTTATTACCCCTTGTTTCACGCGATTGAACCACTTATCATTAATTTCCACGTTCGCGACTACTATTGTCTCCTGCAGATTCATGTCATTATCATCTTCTTGTTTCTCATTGCTTCTTGATAATGCATCCGCGACTTTCTTTAACTTTCCCCGTCGATAAATTACTTCGAAATCAAATTGTTGAAGATACAAGCTCCATCTTGCTACACGACCGGCTGGACTCTCGAGTGTTTTCAACCACTTAAGTGATTGGTGATCAGTTATTACTTTAAATGTATAGCCTTCGAGGTAAGGTCTCATCTTCTGGATACCCCATACCACCGCTAAACATTCCTTCTCGGTCACCGTGTAGTTGATTTCGCTTTTATTTAACGATCTGCTAGCATACGCAATGACATGCTCTACTCCATCTGTCTCTTGGGTCAAAACTGCACCAAGCCCTTCTCGACTTGCGTCAGTTTGTAGGGTAAAAGGTTTCTCGAAATCTGGCGGCATTAACACTGGTGCCGATTTCAGTTTCTCTTTCAAAGTGTCAAATGCTTCTTGTTCCTTTTCGCCCCACCGCCATATTTTCTTCTTCTGAGTCAGAGCTGTCAGTGGCTTCGTTAATTTTGCGCAATTTGGTATGAATCTCCTGTACCATGAGACCATACCGACGAATTGTCGTATCTCTTTCACATTCTTCGGGGTTTTAACGTCGTCAATTGCTTTTACTTTTTCCGGATCAGTTCTAATGCCATTCCCATCTACTACGTGGCCTAAATAAACTAACCGTGATTCTAAAAATTTACTTTTTTCGGTATTTATTTTCAACTTCGCATCCCTAAGTCTTTTCAATACCTCGCGTAATACTACCATGTGCTCATCTAATGTCCTACCGATAACAATTATATCATCCAAGTATACGAATACAAATGGTTCTAACTCGGGACCTATGATACTGTTTATCGTTCTTTGAAAGGTTGCTGGAGCAGAATGTAGACCGAAGGGCATGACTTTAAATTGGTAGAGTCCTCTACCAGGGACTGCGAAAGCTGTTATTGGCTTACTCTCGTTACTCAAAGGTATTTGCCAGTACCCATTCTCAAGATCGATTGATGAAATGTATTTAGCATTTCTCAATTTGTTCAAAGTTGCGTTCACTTGAGGCAGAGGGTACGCGTCTTTCTCAGATACTTCGTTGATTTTTCTAAAATCAATACAAAATCGATATTTCTTGTTTTTCTTTCTCACCAATACTATTGGCGAAGTCCACGGGCTACTTGAAGGTTCAATAATATCTTTTTCGATCATCTCATCTACCTCTTCGTCAATAATCTTTTGCATTGCGGGATTCTTTGGTGAGTATCGAAATTTTATTGGGTCGATTCCAGGCTTTACTTTGATAACATGCTCAGTTAATGTGATCGGTCCTTTTATCTCTGCGTTAAGTAACAATTCTTTCTCAATTTCCATTTTCGCTTTCGTTACTGCGTCTACGACCGTACACATACTGATAGCATGTCTCATCTTTCCCGTCTCTGGATCTAATTTTATACTAAAATTTAGTGTACCCAAATTATCGACTCCAAATAGCATGTCTCCATGAAAGTCTGGCATGATAAAGAAAGGTAGTTCTCTATCTTTATCTTTTACTCTAAGCAGTACTTTAACGATACCCACACAAGATACCTCACGCCCGTCTGTTACCGTTGCTGTTTGTTGTATTGGTTCGAAACCAGAGTACAAACCGTGAGCTTGAATAAATTCCCATAATTCTTGACTAATTAAGGAAGTCGTAGCCCCGGTGTCTGCTAGACACCATAGTGTTTTATTTCCCAAATTGACAACGATATACGGACGCGGATCTCGCGGTTTTACTTGCGCGTTAAATCGGTATGCTGCGACGTTTGGTTCTGTTGCTCTAGAGGTTGAGGCTGCTGTTGATGAGGTTGATGGGACTGTAGGTGTTGTTGATTCTGTTTTTGTGGGTTTCGACTCTGGCGATACTGCTGTTGGTTCGTTTGGGGTTGTCTTTGGATTGATTGGCTTCGGATTCGTGGAGTCCATCCCTTTCCCCTCGGCTTCGCGAATGACTGGCTCCTGTTGACTTTTTGACCCTTGGTCATCTCTTCCTTGGACTCTGTTTTTTCTTCGGGCCGACTCGTGGTTGTCGTGCCAGCCCTCTGGTCGTTTCCCGAGTAGCTACAGTTGTATGTGCTCACCCCTCGTGTTCCACAGAATCGACACATGAGTATTCGTGGATTTCTACAACCTGCTTGGACATGCCCCTTGCCTCCGCACTTCCAACAGTCCTCTAAATGATTGTATTCATTAATCTCAATGCGATCGTTCTTGTGTTTCTTTGATTTTTGGTTATAGGCTGTTTCTGGCATTACCGACTGTTGTTTAGGTGGTTTATACCCAGCCTCCTGCATAACCAACTGTTCGTAGCTATCGCATAATTGTATTAATTCATTTACCGTGCTAAATTCCGTCTGCTTGATGTATCTTTTGTACTCGGGACGAAGGTTATAGTATAAGCGTTCTAATTTAGCTGTCTCGCTCATTTGCCCATACCTCCTCATTGAAGTTTGTAACTTTGTGATATATTCTTTTGCCGGTTCTTTCGATCCCTGAGTCCTATTCCTAATTTCTTCCTCTATCTGGATTTTAACCCCTGGTGGTATGTAAAAAGCAGTCAAGTCTTTGGTGAACTCATTCCAAGTTTGCCAGTTACGTTTATTATTGCGATACCAAAGCAAGGCTTTATCTTTTAACAAAATTGGTATGCATTCGACTATTTGATCATTTCTCATTTTATAAATTGAACTCATTTTATCTACTCGTTCGATAAAGTCTTGAACGCCTTTACTACCATCAAAGGTTACCCCCCATTTTCTAACTAAGTCCCGAATATCTATCTCATCGCGTCTACTTGTACTATGTTCTGTCCTATTTTTTTCATTTTTTCGGCTATATTCTAACTCTAATTCTGCGCGAATTTCTCTTTCTATACGTGCTCTTAATTTGGCGGAATTATCTGTCAATGTTTCTTGTGATTCGTTTCTCACGCTTGGTCTGTCTGAGAGGCTAGTTAGTTTCTCTCTCAGTTCTGTGATCTGCTTTTCTCTTACTAACCGTCTCTCTTGTTTCTGTTTTAACCGTTGTTGCCTATCAAACTCCGCACGCAATCTGTCCTCGGTTTCTTGACGTACTTCTTCTTCCTTTCTCTTTTCTTCTTGTAATTGCGCGGTCTTCTTTTCTACTTCTTTTTCTAACCTACGCAATTCTTCTATTTCTTCTGTCTCAGAGTCGTCAGATTCTATGTGCGAGTTACGGCTTGATCTTCCAAGAGTTGGTGTGATTTGATCTGGGTCGGTTTCCTGTGTAATTATTGCGTTTGGATCCGTCGTTTGATCTGTGACTCTGTCACCCACGATTTCCGCATTATCTATATCATTAACTAAATCCACGACACTATTCGCTCTACTGCCCCGCGCGTTTCTTAAACTCACGAGATGGTCACGCAAAGTTAATCTTAATTCGGCTACGGTTGCGGATGGATCGACTTCGATACTACGTCTCGCTAGTTCGGCTATTACATCTGCCTTTCTAAGTGCGCACAGGAAAGAGGTCTTTGTATCACCTATATCTTTATCAGAATTCATTTTGCTCTAATAATAATATTGTCAGCAGAAAAAAAATAATAATGATATATAAAAATATAATGATTGATTATAATAACTAAGAAAAAAATAATTAACTTTTCAATACACAGGATTTTAATTTTTATATTAAAACAAATAAAAACTGCCTCAGATGTCAAAACGTGCTTCTAATCTGAGGTTCTCAATTTCAAGTCAACTGTTCGAGCGCCAAAAATTACCTGTGACGTTGCGGAAGAGTTTAAAACCTCGTTGTGCGCTAATACGACTTCCTTGTGCTCTAGCTCGTCGTGGTCCAGGGTTTAGGTGAAGATCACGCAACACAGATAACTTAATATTAACTATCAATAAGCAAATAATAACACAGAATTTAAATACAAGCTTGAATTTATTCATTTGATAAATAAAAAGAAAATACCAGGTAAAAATAATAATAATGACAATTACTCGTCTATAATGAACAAATAGATAATATTTATAATAATAAGATAAATATTAATAATAATACGATAAATGATAATAATAAATGCAAATAACTATAATACACCAAGATACAACTGTACAATGTACGCATTTTACTTAAATCTAACCTCAAAATTACAATATATACAACCGTACTACTTTTTGACAAGCCGTGCTTCTACTTTGCAGCCTACGGGACAACGCGTCGCGTCCACGATCTATCTAAGTCTCCCCCTAGCCCCCTCTATTAGCCAAGAGAGGCTTGGCTACCAATATAGAGATACCGGGATTGTGTCAGGTACCCCGACGCCCAGCCGTATCTCCCCCTAGGTGTTCCGATAAGAAGTACCTCCTTATCCAGGTGTCCACAACCTCCTAGCTAGTACCCAATTCTCGTTCGAAACGAGAGGTCGTGTACCACAACCTCACCTCTTGCAGTGCAAATAGAGGCTATTCGGTGACCTAAGTACCTCAAGTCAACCTGGCGATGAGCGATCCACTGTGAGGGCCGAATTACGGGTAGTGTATATACTTACAGTATATAACGACACCAACTGCTCTCAGCACAGCACTCAACACTTCTTCTGTAAGTGAACCACTCTCGTCAGAAGCCCGAGCTGATCTGCCGAAAAGTGATCGAAAAATTGCTTTTAACAACTCAGGAGCGATAGTCTGCGCACGAACCGTCTGGGCGACACCGCGCTGCCTCACGGCGTGCGCGAGAACTATGCTCCTGGGTCTCCCGGCTGCTTCCCCTACTCCCGGCTTGTCTTCGGCTCTCTCGCCGTTTCTTTCTCTTCTCTTTCTTCACGCGTAGGCTGCACGCGGCTGTCCTCTCTCTCGCATTCATGTACATAAATAAAATACTTGAGTATTTTATTTTATTTTCGCTCTTATTATCTATAAAATAATTATTCTCTTAATCAAATTTATATACAATTACGGGGTGCGTCACAATGCAGACGGATACTGATATCGTTAGCAGATAATGTGTATAAGACCGATTAGTAAGTAAGCAGTAACCGCTAGCTGTACCTTAATAGTACGAAAATCGTTTGATAGTGATACTAGATTATCTCCCCACTACTCAATGCTAATTTATGCACGCGAAAGACGCGTATACTCAGTCTTTGTTCAACCTTCCTAATCTAATCATCTGTGATTAATATTTTTTATTAAAATATAATTTAATATTTTTCACCGTGTTACAATGTAATGTTCGGTCTTTTATTAACTTACACCGTTTATTCAATAATAACGGCATTTTTAATTATTCCAATACGTTACAACTCCGATTATCAGTTAACAAGGAGACTATCGTATTTTAATTAAACAATACGACGCATGTACACGACGATTTTGCTTGGCATGTCGTGTACTCCAGAGGTCTCGAGCAGTCAGCCATTTTGTTTAGGAAAGCGTTGTTTCATTATTTCAAAAGAAGTTATCCCATACTTCTTTTATCGAGGAAGGTCTTGGTTTGTCGATCACCTCGATTAATTCGTCTGTTCCTGATCCAGTAACCGGCCCAGCTGCAGTCACAAAGAATCTACCACCACTGGACAACGTTAAAGCACACCGAAGTGGTAGTAGTACCTGTTGTAAATCAGGTGGTATATTGGTAAGAATTGGACGCTGTATTGAACATACTTTGAGCTGTATTTTTTAATATTTGTATTTCGACGACCATTCAGCTCTATTTTCCCACATTAAGCATATTTAACCATATTCTTTGCACGAATAAAATCAATTTAGATATTTGTAGCTTTGAAAGCTATCGGCTTGGCCCACCGTAAAATTTAAAGCTACATACATCTAGAACAGTATCAACTCTTATAAGCTACGTCTTCGAGTTAGTTACAATCCGGCTGTAACGAGCGTGTCTTTTTAGCCCAATTCGTAATCAATTAATAAATTAAAATTTGTAAGAATTATTTTTCTAATGTAAAATTTATTTCACTTCACAATAGTCGAGACCAGCCACGTTACAACCTTGACGATGCGATTGAGTGTTTTTTGGTCTTTTTGTACTCGCTTGAATACGGAATTTGTTCTGTTACAAGACATCTTTTACGGAGTACTGCGATTTTCGGAGCTCAATAGTAGATTAGCCTGTGTGCGCCACAGGTTTTTAATCGTGGCATGGAGGCGTCACAGGAGGTGGTAATGGCCTTCATCGCCAATTGTACTAATTGTTCTGTCTCACTGCTAGTATTGGTAGCCGGGTAGAATTTAAACGTTGACCAGCTTTGCGAGAAAGATCCTATTAGAGCTTCTAGGTCTAGCTTTTCAGCACTTTACCTTCATTTTTCAGGGCATTTCTGTGTTACTAAAATGAAAACCTTCCCAACACTAATCTGTCGAAAGTCGTGTTTCCGCCGTGCAGGACCGTGAGGTCGAGCCTTGCTGTGCAAAGTCAGCGTTTTCGTTTCATATGATATCTGAGAAGTTTTGTCCCCATTTAGCCGAGGTAGCGTTGGAGTCGTCAGCTGCGACGCCTTCACTATTAGATTCACTGATAGCTTTTTCAATACAAGCTATATTCCACTGATCCCTTCATTAAACGAACAGTAAACAATCATGATGTCCATCGTAAGGGTTTATATCCAGATGAAATCTTCTCCGCATCCGCTGGTGTGTGAGTGCATGTGTTTTTTTTATAGAGGTAGGTAAAATACAATTACGTATGTCAAGATCGGATGATTGGCCTGGGTATGTTAGACTCAGATGTCAGTAGTATTGACTCAATAGGGAATAAACATCTTCCTCTCTCCTTTTTCCATTGATGCTATGGAAAAGACTGGATCGGAACCGCGTAAGCATTACTTCAATTCAATCCGTGTTGCGTCTCACGACGCCTGCTCCTGGTTACTGGTCTCTTTCTGCGATTTTTTCTTTTAAAAAGTGCTCCGCATAGGCTGTGACAGCTGATCAATGATCTTGTTTGAGCGGGCAAGTTACCAAGCTCCCGGGGGAAAGCGTGATGCTTATAGTTTTTTCGATGATGCTTGTGCAGTATTTCCACCGTACACACTCCAAGAACGTGTCTTTAGCGTCATCGATTTGGTCCGGACTGTATTTGCACGGTGGCAGATCGTGCATCCCCATTTTGAAGAGGTAAGCGTCAAACTGGCCATATCCCGTCAGCAGCTGGGTGAAGAAGAAGTCCGTTTCCCCGTGGTTCCGAAAAAGCCAGACGTTGTTGTTTGAAATTAGGCGCTGCTCATTAGCCCGTCTCTTCCGATGTCCATCGGCCCTGCTACTCTTACTTTGTTTCCGCCTTTATCCTCGTTCTGGCCTCCTTCATGTTTTTGCCACTAGTTTTAGCGTTATATAGTTTTGCTCTCTAGAACGATAGTAAGTCGATGGGCACGGCTCCCGCGAAGGCCAATACAGCCGCTTCGGTAACCTTACATTAGACAAAGGCATTCCTAAGAGCGCCTCGTCGCCACACTGCTGCGATCTTTCGCCAGTGGGTTTTCTGCCTTTAGATGTCTGCCCATATCTCCGCTCTATAAAGCACTACCGAATGGACTGCTTCCAAAAGAACTCTTCTCTTTTAGGTTCGTGGTCCCATCGTGTTGGCCATGATCGTTGATAGACTAGATACCATCTTGCTGGCTTTTCTGCATGCACTATCGAGGTGTTTTCGATAGTGCATCGAGATAGTTTCTCGTCTATCATTACCCCTAGATAGTGCAGGGCCTTTGTTGACGTCCCTGTTGACCCTCCCATGTCCACAGCGAATGGTATTGGGAACCATATTTGACATGTCAAGACGACCGTCTTGGTTTTATGCTTGACGAGTTTCAGGTGGTGTTTAACAAGCCAAGTTTCGACGGCGTCCATAGTTTTTCAAACCAATAGTTCTGCCTGCTCACAGGTGTCTACTACTGTCGTGGCCGCGATGTCATCAGCAAAACCCGTGAGCTCTATTTTTTTCGGCTACGGGGTTTCTAGGAACTCGTCGTAGTCTGCGTTCCATAATTCGGGTCCCATAATTGAACCTTGCGAAACGCCTGCCGTGAAACCAATAATGTGCCAACTTTTGAAAATTTTCTCTTTTATTAGCGGGAAGTTAAAAATATTTGAAAATTTTTGAAGTAGTACTTTCTTAGTAGCGTTATGAAAAAATTATGAGAGTTGAATTTTGAGATGCGCCCGCATCGCTGTAACACAAAAGTAACAGGTTGAAGTTGGCCACAGAATAGAATTAAAAGTATATATTTTCTTAAATGATTAAGTTAACTCATATACAGGCTAGTCGCAAAGTATCTAACGAAACGTTGTTATTTTCAAATTCGATAGAAATACTATTTAATATGAAAAATATTATTCATATTAATAATCAATACTAAAAAATGGTTTAAAATTAAATGGTTTAGTTTTTATTTAAAATGGTAACAATTTTTCTTAATTAATGTTTTATCAAAAGTAATAATAATTTCATAAATTGAAATTGTTATGCTAAGAATTTTTCTTTACATAGGGTAGATGTACCGTTTGTGGCCACTTTGATATTTATAACTAAATATTAAATGATTAGTTATTTCTATTATATCATGTAGTATACTTTAGAATTTTTTAATATGTTGGCAACGCTGTGAACTCTTCTCTCTAGTCGTTACGCGTATTGTGTAAAAAATAATTTAAAACATTTCTGGACGTGTGGTGTATCTAAGTAATTTCATCGATTTCTAATAAGAATCTGCAGAACGACCCTGGTAAGTAAATTAATGATATTTGTTGAAAATCTTAACATTAGTTGAATATTTTTATAAATATTATTGAAATAGCTTAAAATGAGATAAAAAAAACATTAATTTATTAAAACTAACCAAAAATATTAATAAAATAACCCATGGCCACAACTGGTATAAGAAAAACATACAAGCGCTACTTTTGGTCATGCTATGACCACAAGTGGTGCATGGATTTTCCAGTTTTGGCCATCATATTCATTTGCTTGACAACTTGAGTTACTCGCGTGTATGTTATGTAGTTATTAATTCTAGAATAATTAACAAAAGATGTTAATCATTAAAGTAATAATTAATTCTTTGATTTTTTCTATTTTAGAAATTAAAATGCCATCGAAAATAAAAAAGAAGACCGTGGAGAAAATTACAAAGTCTTCCCAAGTGACAATCAGCAAACCTAAGAGGACGTTTTTTACGCATCTTGAAGCTGATTTAAAAAAGGCTTCAGAGTTAATCAAAGGAACTGCCATTGCATCGGCATCTAAACAATATAATTTTTTTAGAACGACATTGCGTAACAAGCTGAAAGGAAGAGCTCCAGAATCTTCATGTCACGTGGGTCCGGAATCTGTCCTTGGTCATCATATCGATGAAAAGGTGGAAGAGTGGTTGTTAGGGACTAGTAAAATGGGTTTTCCGATAAATAAGAATTTTTGATACACTCTGTGAAACAATTTGTGGAAGCTGAAGGGATGAAAAATCCGTGTAAAAACAATATCCCTGGAAGAAAGTGGTTTAAAGGTTTCCTTAGACGTCATCCAGGCGTTGGACAAAAAAGAGCTGAACATCTTTGCTAGGTTCGGGCAGTTGGATTGAGAGTAGTATACGTTCTTGGGTTTCGCACGTGGCCAAAGAGTTTGGTGAAGATATTAAAATTATTGAAGATCCTAGACAGGTTTTTGATATGAATGAAACAGCAATACATCTTGCGTCAAAGGATAGTCTTGTTTTGGTCGAAAGAGGAAAGGCTGTCTACAACGTAGCTGGTAATGAGAAAAAAAAACGTAACGACATCGTTTAATGTTATGCTGCTGGAGAGTTCGCACCCTCACTAACAATATTCAAATACGAACGATTACCGAAGATTTGTGTTGATTCTGCTCCTAAGAATTGGGGGATAAGGAAATCGGAAAACGGATGGATGACAAGTGAAGCTTTTTATGAATACTTTACAAATTTTTTTTATCCATTTCTTCAAGAGAGTGGAATTGAACTACCAGTGATTGTATTCTTAGATGGTCATGTCTCTTACATGTCGATTCATCTTAGTAAGTTCTGTAAAGAAAAACAGATTATCCTGTGCTGTTTCCCGCCACATGCAACACATTCTCCAGCCACTCGATGTATCTTTTTTTTTCCGGTAAAACAACGGTCGAAGAATTTGGCCCGTAATTGGCGAATCGAAAATAATGGTGCTGATGTGCAAAAACATAATGTTCCAGCTTTTTTGTCAAAGATCATCAATCAAGAAAATTTTGTTAATGTTATTTAAAATGGATTTAAAGCTTGTGGCATATGCCTATTCGATTCTAACGCAGTTGATTACAGTAAATGCGTTGAGATAAAAGAATCTCAAAATAATCACAATATTTTTAACGAATCTGATTTACAAAAATAATCACAGGTTTCATCTCATCGACAATTTGTTAAAAGTAAAATTGATGCAGAAGTCTTACAACAATTCAAGAACGCGAGGGCTACAGGCATTGGTTTGGAAGCTGTTGATAAATACGAGTTTTTGTATGATCTTTGGATCAAGGCTGTAGAAGATGATGAAAATGCTGATAGTGAACTGGAATCTTCATCGTGTCTTACTCTCGCATCTAAAGATCCCAATCCTTCGATTCCCAATGACAACAATATTATTGAATTTCTGTTTCTTGAATTGTCAGAGCCTATTCTTGATGAAGGTGAGTATATATTAGACAAAACAAAAATTGAAACACTTCCTAATGTTAATAGGTTTTTAGTGTCTTTCCATCGGTTTTTTAATTTAATTTTAATATCATGTTTTAATTTATTTTTGTATTTTATTCTTTTTTAGTCGATGAACAATTGAAATCCTTAATCTTTTACAGTCCCCAACAAAATTCAGATTTCGGAGTTCCTTTTTTACTTGAACCTTTTATCTCTTTAGATATTGATAATGATTCTACCAGTGTTAGAGCAATTCTTCCTTCCAGTGATAATGCTATCCAATCATCACTTATTATTATTGAGGTAACAGAACCTGATGCTGTTTCTTTTGTTAGCACGGAAAATGTATCTAATCCCTAATACTATAACAATGTGTCGAAAGTCATTAGACGAAGTCATAAATAAAATAGTTATGTGGCCTGAATCTAAAAACCAGTTATCAAAGCGTAAACGTGCTGTTGAACATTTGTCTTCAGTAATAACAGTTGATAAGTGGATAGAAATTATGGAAGCTAAAGAAAAAGAAAACAATGACAAAGAAGAAGAAAAAAAATTAAGAGAGAAGAGAGAATTGAAAAAAATAAAAAGATAAAACAAGAAAAATTAGAGGAAAAAGCTAGAAAAAACTTAGCTAACGAATTACTTGCGAAAAAATCTGTAAGACCCCAAAAAATGTCTAAAAATTAACTTAAAGTTCTTCACCTGTAACAGTTTTATTGTTTTATGTTCAAATACGTTAAGAATAAACTGATATTTTGCTAATTAATAGAGTAAATATTAATATTATTTCATCCACCAAAAACTTTTATTTGTTATGACCACAAGTGGTGCAACCGATAGCTAAAAGTAGTACTTCTATAGCCACCACTGGTGAAACAGCAGGTATGATTAATTACTTCTATTTTTTCAAACTAAAGTAAGTTTATAAGGTATTTGCTTTTAATTATTTGATAACTAATGTATTAAGGATATCATTAGTTTATATTACGTTACTACATACTTTACTTAAGTTAATTAAATTCTAAATGAAAAATATGGAATCGCTTAAAGTGGCCACAAACGGTACATCTATCCTATTTATTAATTATAAAAAAATCTAGTATGATTTTATTTAAAATTTAACGATTGTAAAAGATTGTTCGAGTGTGGTCATTAAGTGTCTCGTTCGATTTTTGTAAGAGGCCTGGGGAAATTCTTGTAATTAGTCTTGGGCCCAGGTACATTGAAGAGATTGAATAGATGAATGGGAGTTTTGTTTTACGTAAGCATACTCACTTATACTTAAAAAAAGAAATACTTAAGTAATGACGAAGAATAGTGAAGAAGATGATTTATTTTAAACCAAAAGATTTCAGAGTAACTTAATTACAGAATTTTAGTGTTGAGAAAAATATCTAAATAAATTTTAATAACGTACTTTTAAAATAATCTTAGATAATAAAATTTAATGTTAAATGAAAAATGAACTTCATAAACATGAAATAAATAAAAAAATCGGACTTGACAGTTAAGCAATTTATAATAAACAAATATTAAACAATGAAATTCTAAAATAGTACAACAAATTTATGCAATGATAAAAAACAGATATATTTCTACAAATAAACAATTAAGTTCAAAATACATAAGAGATGCTAGATTTAAGTACATATTTTTTCATACGATTTAAATAAATTAATTAATGTTAATCAGTACAAATGTATGTCTTGGCGCTTACACATATACAAATACATAGATGTATGATAGAAAATAGAAGTAAGTGAGAAAACTCTATTACACTCTGACCCAAGTAGAGGGGACTCATGCAACATTGTTGTAACGGAGTGTTTAATCCCTGTATTACCCACGTGTGGTCTCTGGCCCGCGCCAGTTAGTTGATCGACGGATCACAGGGCGCTGTGCTCCGAAGTACTCGCGCCACTAGTCATAAGTAGTAAGTAAGTCCCCGAACAGAAAGCGCTGGCGCTGAGTGAGAGAAAGTGGGGAAGGCAGAGTGAAGAAAGAACTACAACAACAACACCGAGAAGACTCATTGTGACCGAACAGTCTCACTGAACGCATCGCAGATTTGAGTAAGAACTGAGCAAAGGTAATTATTTTATTTCGCCCACCTTAAGTGGAACGAAGCGATAAAAAAAAATTAATTAATTTATTGTTTGCTAGGCCGCCTGTCAGCTTGCATAAATTAATTTTAATTTGTAATA